>QNGE01001807.1:110651-127789 GCA_008508345.1 Paragonimus westermani | reverse complement strand
GTGGGTCGTGTTCGTCTCCCGGGCTGGGGTCCTCGCGACTCACAGAGTCGGTGGTTGGAGACACTAGGTGAGATGGCGGCTAATCGAGCTCAGTGGCGTGAATGTTGTCGTTGTTTGGCCGAGTTGTCTGTGAAGTGAGTGCATTCAATGACGCGGGGCAGTGAAAGCCGTAAGGAAGCTGTCTCGCTGATGACGCCTTTCTCTCACTTGCAGCTCGGTTGTTTGTTTGCAAGGTGTAGGCACCTTGATGTTGAATGTTTGAATAGGGACGTAGTTATTTTCAGTAGTCAGGTCCCTTACCCTTTCCTTCTTTCTTTCTATATAACGTTTGCTTTTTCTTCATGGTTGTGTGGCAGTTAAGCATTAGTGTGAACCACTGATGTATTGCTGTCTATGATGATGATGTTGTTGATGTCGTCATTCAAGCTCGACGTTGCGTACCGACCTGGTAAAGATAATCGAGCGGCAGACAAAGTCTCGTAATTGTTTTGGGCGCTTATGGCAACTATTAACTTGAAGGGATTAAACGAATCGAACGACCTTTGCTCTTAAGATTCACTGCCGTGACAGAGATTTAATTCTATCTCAACCGCCCACTTCCATTGGAACCTACCTCTTCAAAACAGCCCGTCATAGCCGCTGCCATTTGTTTCCAATGGTCGTTATATTCTCTCACCTGACCTGAACTGAGCCATTTTTCACCTCTGCCATTTGACAGGCGTTCTCTACACTCTCCTCTACTGAACTTATTTACGGTTGAATGACCTCTGAGCAAATGACAGAAAAACGGGAGTGCTTCACCACGTCATCCGAGTCCAAGGTTCGCTACTCCGAGGCCCAGCTTATATCAAACATTTGAATTGCAAGGGTACTTGTAACGATAGCTTGTTGACCAACTTGTTAGAGTGTGCTGGTGTGCACCAGTTTTCTTGGCTTTATGAAACAATTGGCATCCAGAACTGCAGTAAAAGCAAGAAAATTGTGGATCAATAGGAAAAAAGCAGTGGACGATAATGTCACTGTCAGGAGAAAGACAACACCTGACACTACCCAGCCGTTTACATAGCGGAAGAGGGGTAGCTCGACCAGCCTCACCTCGACTCCCTAACTCAAGGATCTGGCCCACGAGACAACAGGGTGTTCTGGAGTGACCCTACCCTGGATCAGTGACTCAAAAATCCGACCCACTTGTTAGTGAGGTACTTGCCTAGTGTGATGGTACGGCTAATTTGACGTCGGTGCCTAATTATACTCACTACTGTTTGCAGTTAGCGATCGGTATCAGATCTTTGAATTTCACAGTTTTTCTATCATATTGGATAATACATCGACGGTCGTTGTCAACCACATTGCAGTCGGAACCTCTTTTGGGGGGCGTCTTATTTTTCTTTATTCGGAAAACAGTGGTGCCGGAGCCATAGAAATATTTTTACTATGTACCCATGGGGTCCTGCCTGCTTCTCTAAGCAGTCATTAGTGCGATATACAGCCCTATGTGTTTAACTGCTTCTCGTCTGCCTGCTTCCCTTTATCCTGTTTATCCTAGTCATCGTTGCCCTCCGCATGGATGCAGTACACACGCCTGGTCGCCACGTCACTGTAGCGGACTAGGTCACAATCGCTGTGTAGCTACTGGGCACCGATGTAAATCAGCAGATGCAGCGGTAAATATCTTAAGAAGTTCTACAGCCGTGAAATGCATAACGACGTATCGATCAACCGTATCAACCCTCATGAACCCATCGGGGCTATCGGTTAGCCATTCGTAGGCAGTTGAGATACTTCATGCTCCGTACGTGAAGATCTCCAGTAACTACGTTTACGCCAAGAGGCTGACAAGCTTGAGTTTTGTCGCCGCAGCTGAGATCGCCCTGGATTTCTCTAGTTAATGTAATGTCGGGATTCGCCAACTTTAAGCCTGGCAAACTTGGTGTCCATAACCTACCGCCCATCCTAATCAAAGAATGTGTTATAATGCTGGCTTTCTCGCTGCCCATGCTAGTCCGACACTCCTACGGCACGGGTACCCTGCTGATCCTTTTGGGGTACGGTATCATCTTGCCCAGTTACATAGGGGCGACGGATCTGGCGTAAACAACTGTCGTCCAGTGAAACGTCTTCCGTCGCCAGTGTTACAGAATGTTCGATGAATGTTATCATAGCAGCTCACATATGTTTATATGACACGGTTGTTGATTGCAACTTAAATACCCATGTTTTTTGACCACTCTGTCTTGTTTGGCTTCCTCGTGATTGCGGTCGGTGTATTGCCTTTGTGCACCCAGAATGTCGTTCGGTTATTGATGCTGAATAAATCGTGCAAGTCGTGACAGTTTCGTGATACAGTGACGATTGACGCCACACGATAGCCTAAACATAGACCCCAACACCTGTGTCATCGTTTGATCATCAAGGCCACCGAAAACAGGCGCAGGTAATTTTCCATTGACTCGCGAAGGTGCGTGGATACTAGGATTTAGGGCGTCCAGTGCTACGTGCCGCAAGTAAACTATAAATTTATTCAAGTATCTGATATTCCTGAAGAAGTTCCTAGTGCGATGAATAAGTATTATGAATGATAGTAGTGGAATCACTGGGTTCCTAAATAAATAGTGAGTATATTTAATCTAAACGTACTGTACCGCTTTTGAAAAGAGTACATAAGGTTGTCAAAGATTGTGGACAAACCGCTGAAGAGCACCACCCATCGCAGTACCAGAACTATCAACTGTGGACTTCGGGATATGAATGAACTAATCGCGTTATTTTTGTGATAAACTTCACACGCCCAGCAGAGGTTGTAATTGCACGATCTACTACTTAACGAGTTGAGCGTACACTAGCTAACACTGTAAATTTGGATGTTGGCTACAGTTACATGGTCAGGGCACATGGACGTGGAAAAATATATAAGGCATACAACTTCGGGTACACTGTAACGGGTATTAACTGAGTGTGTACGACCTCCTCTTTCATACTGCGAAACTACAGGCTATACCCCGGTACATTCTCAAGAGTTCGTAACTTTTATGAAACTGAGAAATGCTTTCGTAATAAGCCCGCCCACACTTGTTGTTTTTAGTGTTGGAACTGATCCAACAAAATAAAACCCTGTCAGTTAGCACTATCGACAATCGATCGACAGTGAAAAGCCAAGTCTCAGCGCGTTGACTTCGTATATTATTACCGACCCTGGAAAATAGAGAGTACAGAGAGGCGCGTCAAGCTAGCGAGGCACGGGGCGAGTTGTGTGTTAGCCCCGGGACGGATGTTACAAAATGGGTAGCTTGACTAAAACAAAAGTAGGTACAAAATCAAAATCATAGAAAATGTACAGATGAATGCGACTATCAAAATATCATTTATTATGGTCGCTACAAGAGGACACCTTACGTAGTTCACTTCGAACCGTCTCTAACAATACCCAAGATCCTTGGATAAACGCATTGGGCGCTCAGAAAAACCGTATTACGGATTTTTTTTACGTAACCTCATATCCTAAGAACCACTCAGGACCATGTGTAATAATCCTACGCCGTAAATTTGGTCTTGATGTACGTAGCCGTATTTAAGGGTTACTCCAACTCTATTTTATCCTAGTTATATCATATTTCGTACATATGTGCACTATTGTTTCTTCTCCATGTGGAAATTTTTTTGCATTCCAGCCCCAACTCCACTGAAATACTTTCGTTGAATTAGGATATTTTTGATCTACCTCATCGATGTCGGAGCAGCTTGACAAGCGTATTCGAAAAATAGAGGAACACGTGAATGAAACGCTACGAAACGATCTGAAGTAAAAGACTTATAGCAATGTGACTGCCTCAAAGGAAAACTCTGGAAGCTGGTGATGAAGTATACGCTGAGATCTCGGAGTATTTACAGCTGAGAAATTTAATTGAGAAAATGCGTGATTTTCATCTATACAAAGAAAACATGAAAACGATGGTCGATGTTGGATGCAATACTTATGTAAAAGCTGTCATGTGAGTAGTGCTGCATTTGTAATTATTTATATCTAGTCCGTCCATAGAGCCGATCTTCGTTGATATTGGTCTTGGATTCTATTTGGAGTGCAGTCACGAAGAAGCTCTTCGTATAATCGAAATGCGTACTTCCTTTTTGAATGACCGTACGGCTGTGTTCAAAAAGCGTGCCAACACCCTTAAAGCTCGCATCAAACTATTTATTGAAGTAAGCCGTTATTCTTTATTCCTTATTGTTCGCAGGGTTTGCGGGAACTTCAAGGTATACCGTCTTCTTAACAGTGAGACCAAATTGGAATTGCTTTTTAAACGCACTAGTGTCCCTTGTTATCCATGATGTAAATAGCTGCTGAACAATTTCGTGGACTAGATTATCCAGGTCGAAAAATATATTTTTAATTTTGTATCTGTGTGTTTCTTTGTTGAGAGGGGTACGCTCTATTTTTATCCATTGCGATCACCCACTTTCTTCTGTAGAGCGGTGACACCGTGATTCTTACTGATGTTCTTAAGCAATATGTTGATTAATGGTAGCAAAAGGCTTTCGTTTCTTCAGAAACTTCTCCCGGTAGGTTAGGTAGGCAACTCTGGCTATTGCGCGATTGTAGGACATGTGTGCAGACATTTTCCATAATTTGTTCAACCCGAGTAGGCGACACCTAGCAAGGCAGAGTAATACAAGTCGTCTTTGGGAAATTCCGACCACTTTGTTTTTGCGTTGGGCTTCATGTTTGAAGGGAATGCTGTATTCATATCGAAATTTCCCATGACAGTCATGCGTGAAAGTATGCTTATCTGGTAGGCAAACGGGGTCCTTGAAAAATCAGTCATCGTCCATTTTATCGGTTTAATATCCAGGAGTATGACTGTTAACATCCTTTAGGCTTATTGGGAGTACCTGTATTTGGGTGACTTGTTGCCGCATTCACGGCATGCTGTGCTTTGGATGTTCGATGGAACGTGAAGTAATGAGCTAATGTACATAACAGTCGAAGGTGCATCGAACTTCCGAGTACAGTCAACCTGGTGCAAGGTTAAATTTTCTGAAATTGGAAATGAATGAGTCCTCCGCACAGTAATCGTTGCGTGTATTGAGTTGCAAACCTGAACCCAATCGTACCGAATTCATTTCAGGCTTTATCCATCATGCGGACAGAGCAAGCAAAAAAAGTACGCTTCTAACCACAATCTATAGGAAAGCCACGCAAACGTTGGTCGCTGCGCAACAAATGTATTTCACACGCTATTTAACCGCCACTCACCGGATCTCAATATGATTAAGTAAGAATAGTTAGGCTGAAAAATAAACACGTACGAAAATGCTAACAGTCTATTTCACACGGTAACTATAAGACAAAATGTCAGTCATTTTCACTCAAACACAATTGAGGGAATCATGAGGATGGCTACGGTATCCCATTGTAGGGTTATTTTGCATTATGTAAACGTGCATACAGTGTGTTTTAAAAGTACGGACTGTGCTCACGCCCGGCGTCAAACAAATGGAGGTGCATGGTCAGCCAATCAGGCCGGACAACTCTCAAAAGCTGACGACAGTAGACGACGTAAGTGGTGGCAATGGAATAGTCAATCGAATGGCTGGAAATGAAACTGCGTTGCTTACACGGTGGACAACATGGTTGAGTCCGCGGAGTCTACGAAACTTAACATTCCTGGATAACTACCAGAATATCTATTCGAGTACTCTAAACGTTGCCCTGTAATTGCTAATGTGTAACCACGACTGTAGTGTGTTAATATGAAGCGGATCCATTACTAGTGGAAGAGTTGCCAGTAGGCCCACAAATAAATGTGCAAAGTGACAGGTCGCGACTAGATAAGATCGGTCAGGACATTTAAAACAATTCGTCCCCTTGGTGAACATGATTTGCATCTTCTCATTGCCTTACTCAATTAGGGCATTGCAAAATCTGTTTCCTGGACAACATGGGTTGAAGGTGATTCACAGGAGAGATTGTGAAAGACGTCACTAATGGTAATTGTGGGTGGTCACTGCTGATAACAGTCTCATATTCATACCATATCGGTGTTATCGACAGTCGGGAGGCGACGTTTAGCGATGGGGCGATGTCCATCCCGAATCAACTACTCCAAACCTGACTAGTGGGTTGCTCAAGACCGCACTGTTGGACCTTACTTATTTTTAATTTACGTCACAGGTGAGATGTTGGGGCGTATTTAGAGTTATCACCTCTAAACAGACCTTTATTTTCTATGTTGTAAAACCACCTGATATCAGTTAAACGTTTAGTGCCATTTTATATGTTGAAAATCCCACCAGAACGGTATGCCATGGAATTTCGTTTTGCGTAGGAAATTGTTTGAGTTATACATTGTGACAACAATGAATGTCTAGGATGAATTGGTTGAACGGTCTGCTAGGTCACAGGGCCTACATCCCTTTCCAAATGATCTGAAGCGGCCTTGTAACTACTGGCTGTGAAAAAAAAGAAAGATGTAGAGGGAGAAGAATCGCCGATACACACAGACGTTCACTGCGCGAGCATCATTGATTTCTATTCCTCGCCGTATAAGACAGCGTCCTCAACCATAAGTGCTCCTTGTCCTGCGGACCCCAGCCAAGGAAGCCCTACTGAAGCCAGCTTCATTATGAATGCCTTCACACGCTGACCCAAATTATGCGCTGGCCACCATGCTGCTCCTTCCATTCTAACCTGCCACGCGTAAACAAGATACGGTGTGACAGGTGGTTGGTTAGAATTCGTAAGATGTGAACAAGCGGACGAAGCATGTGAAACGAGATAATTATGCTTAGGCGTCGGTCGAGCCCACCCTCTCTGAAGAAGTGTCAGCGAACTCCGTTATTGCTGCCACGGCGTTCACACCGCACGTCACCAATATCCCGGGGACACAATTGATTGGAAACGGAAACTCTCCGAAAATCTTCCACGCCGTTGGACTAGGTTTCGTAGCCGTTATCACAGTGGTCTCGTTCACTCGGTTTCTGCGAGAAGACTGATCGTGCTGACGCAACAGATGATGTAAACAGACAGACGCCGTCAGAGCACTTGCTATACAGGTCGTGACCCGATCCATGTACTCAGAACCACTGAGACCTAATATTAAAAAGAAACGTTTGATTATTTCAGAAGTACCTAACATGGTGAGGACGAGCAATCACACTGTACTACCCATACAACTACTATTTATTAGTGAGGCAGGAACGCGGACTTTGATAAAAAGGAACAGTGGAGTATGGCCTGGCTTAAAGTGATTCTCGGCACATAGAAAAACTGAGCATTGGCAATCGTGATGTTCTGGGACCAATGTCGTGTGTCGATGAGTGGATTTGTTCGTTATCGTTTCGGAACGCGTAACCCATGTGTTGGTTTTCCGAATAAATAACCCTCACACCATTGACGTTCTTGGATCACACTCACTAATAGGACATGTACGGCAGCTTTTTCTTTTCCGTGCATCCTACCGTATGCTCTAAGCGAATAACTCAGGACGTGGAAGTACCAGGACCAGGAAGTAAAGTGATGATGTCAATAAGTTGAACATTCATAACTGATCGCAGCTGTCGCATTCCCATTGACTTTCTGGTTAGCCTCTTTCGAAAAGAGGCACTGTAGTCGGGTGTCGGTCCTGTTAGAGCGGGTCAGTAGTGTATATCATTGTCACAGCCTGGAGTAGAGCTTCGGTCATGTTTTCGTGAGGCTACCGCGTTGAACACTGAACCAATGACCTCCCGACATTAGGCGTGAATGATTTACCATATGCTAACGCCCAGTCCAACACAACTAAATGCAGATGAGCTTTCCATACCACTCAGTTTATCCCAGTAGATAGACAGACCGTCAAATTCAAGTCTCACCGTATGGAATGACACCTCGCCCAAGCTTATGAATCGGCTGATTGTTTACAAGGTTTTGACACCTTGTAGCGACCTTATTTACTCACCGTACGTCGAGTTCATTCCTTGATTGTCCTCTATGCTCATTTGACCTCTAACTGCTTCTCGTCCATTGATCATCTACCGAAGTTCTGGAAACAGTTCACAATCACACCTATCTTTAAAGTTGGATGCAGAAGTAACTCGGCAGTCTCTCGAGTGGTACCATTGTTTTTAGCGGTCTCCGAAGTGGTAACTCTGGGCTAAGATTGAAGACCTAGAATTGATCACCAATGATTAACATGACTTCCACAAGAGTTGCTCATGCGTCACGAATCGCCTTATTGCTCGTGACTACTGGCCGAGGACTGTCGACACAGGACTTCCCACTGATGTGGCCTGTGTTGATTTTTTTCATAACCTATGACTAGGTTGGTCACTGCGTCTTGCTACGGCCACTCCATAACGAGTGCCTACTCACAACGCTAAGGGTCATCCAGATAAACTAAGGCTCAACACCCAAGCGATGGGAAAACCATCAGATTGTTTTGCTGTCAACAGCTGTCTTCCGCAACGATCTATCATACTGTTTTATAACGTGTTGCTTCGTTTGAGTGGTGTAGCATGGTCTGCACACGCAGAAACTAAGGGGTAGGTACCAACGCCAAGAAGACAAGGTACTAGGAGCTACTATTGGAGACTGGTATTTGCTCTGTGTGACTTTTCACCAGCGAGAGTGTGGTTGTATTACTGCCGGTGATGTGAATACATGACAGCCGTACGAAGTAGTGTTTGAGTACATTCTACATTTTTACATGCCTGTATTGCCTATAGTGTAACAACTTCATAGGCTAAGCTTTCTTGTGGTCACAACAATAGAACCTCTGTCGTTCGTCCTTTCGGTCTTGAACTACCAAGTACAGTCAACTCACCGATTTTGTTCAACGGTGGTAACACAACCTTGGCGAGTTCCATAATGCCTGCAAGATGTGATAACCTTGCAGAACGATTCGAACTGTTTATACCAGTGGTCCATGGAAAATAACATGCCGTTCAATGTCAACAGCTCTGTAGTCATGAAAATTCGCCATCAAAATTGTGCTGACTGCTACCTTGGCAAGCAATGCTCAGGGGCCATAGTTGCAGGCAAATTGTGGTGCCATGGCTAAAACGGCCAAGTGACCTTGAACCGCCTAAGGAGAATTTGTGGGACGTCCCATCCTGAAGTGTCGACCACGATATCCGCCTTCGTGATCCGTTTACACTTAGAAACGAGCGCATAGGCCTGTCATCATTATTGTAAACAGATTTTGCACTTATTGAAAATGCTCACAGATTAGTCACTAGAAGAATTGTGATGGCCAGAGTCTAACAGACTAGGTCAGTTCTTACTGAATTGCAGACCTACAAAATACCGCACATCACGAGTCCTTCAGTAGCACTTCAGCTAAACAAGGCTAGACGTCTAAAGGGTCACTGACTGAGTGTAGATAATGGGACGGATAAGTTACTTTATAGACAGAACTGTTTCACGGTTAGGGGCTGCTTTCCAATGGATCTTTCTGCTCAACTCTGTGTTCATAGCTGAACCGGTTGAGTCGATCGTCAGATAAGACGCGCACTATAAATTTCCTACTCACCGTTTTAGCCGTCCCACAGGTCATTAAATGCTCGTATCTGATGGACTGTCGTTTTAGTGTATGTTTGTGTTCGTTGTTGATATGACTGCACACTTTTTGGGTAGGATCCAAAGTACATACTAGCGAAGGAGCAACTTAATGTTACGCTGAATTATTCACGTATAGAATGTCGCATAGATGGTCCATTATTGTGCATTTTTGTGTAGTTCCCATTTGTGATATTTCTGTGCCTGTCGGTTTCATACGCCCTCGCTGATTTCCAGATATGTAACCGTGCAACAACAATTCCCGGAGTTGTCTCATTGTTTCTTGAGGTGCTGTTATTTTCTGTCGCTTTGTTCAACTTAAACCTTAAATGTAACACGGTGGTTCTGTTTGTAACCATGTATGTAACGGGGGGACAGTGTAAGTACGAAGTAAAATACGGTCGTAGTGTGACAACACTTCTAAAAATGAACGAAGTTAACACGACATGTGCAAACCACTCCCACCAAGAAGTTACCCGGGAAAATGAATCATTCCCGTAAAACTGCTTTTCTGATTTCCCCAATTCAGTCCACTTTGTTGCAAGTGATCACTTACCATGGCTAGAGCACGCAGGTTTGCGGACCCCGAAAGCATGGACGTGAGAATGTCATCCAAATATGCGGAAGCAAAAAGAACGTCTACAAGGTTTAAGTAACCCTTTGGTAGGTTGTAGGGACTGAATCACTTCCTAAGGATAACCGCGTGAGCTGGGAAAAATTCAGATGAGTAGAGTTTGCCGTCTACACGCGGCGTTATCCATTTAGTTTCACCTCGAAAAAGCATGGCTAAGGTCAGTGTCGTAAAAACCTTTTGCCACTGGTGAGTCTAATACATAAATTCTTTATGCTCGACAGTAGGTGTTTGTCACAGCTGGGAAAGCAGTCCATGGTTATTCTTTGTGGCCATTGCAGATGTGTACGGAGTACTGTCTTAATAACCGAGCCAATTGGGGTCTCACATTCATCGTGTTACGCAGTACTAAGCCCCATTTTGTGTATGATCGATTTAACTCGTTTTCGACTTTTGGTCTTAGGTAATAAGTTGAAGTCTCCGCTCTGAGATGATGTTTAAAATGAAAGAATAGCCTATTTATGAACGTGTTCGGCAGTCGGTTGGCAGAGGTGCTGGTCCGATTGGCCAATGTAACCGTCACGGCAACTGCGACTAAACGATTAAACGACAACAGAGAAAAAGTTAGTTGGTCGGCGCGTCACGTCTAACATTTTTACGATTAACTTCGGAGTTGCTAACAGGAGACAATTCAGCTCTGAGACAACAGACCGAATCTGTTGACGAGCTGTGGTGGTCAAATAGTTCTCTCTGGATTGTGGTTCCTTACAGCTATATTATGTTCCTTGTCGCAATTTCGGATGAAAACGCTGTAAGTGAGGCGCCTTGAGGTTGCAGTGGCAAACAAACAAACTATGTCAGTGCCTCCAGGAGCAGATGGCCAAACATCCCCCTGAATGATTGTTTTTTACTCTGCTGGAACCCATTCAAGCACATCAATGTGTGTGGATGAAACACCCTTAATTTTCAGTTCTGGTTTCATGGAAGACACGTAATCTGATCAAGGCCGACCAAGTTTGGGCAGCCTCTAGGTATTATGTATACTGACAAAGTCCGCTTCTCGTCGTCATGCTAAACATGAACGGTGTACTTCCCCGACACCGAAGTTACTCTTCAAGTGCGCGTTCGCAAATTTAGCCGATATGCGCAGTTTTTGTACATTTTTGTTGGAATCTGCACTGACTAAAGTTACAGATGCTCTACTATCAATCTCCAGACGAAAGAGTTTTCTCTTGATCTCCTTGTCAAGGATTGACATCAGTATCAGCTGTCCGCCACACCACTACAAACTACATTAAGCACTCAGTCGATTCCGGTGATGCCGTCAACACCCTCAATGGTTTTTCTTGTCGTCGGGATTTTATTATAGGTAAACTTCTGTTCACTTCTGATGGGGTTGAATCAAGCACACGCAAATTTCAAGCTAATTAGAGAGAGCGAGATAAACAACGGCCTTACGTTTCTGGACATTCTAGTTATCCGAAGACGAGGTAGCGCGATAGGAAGATCCTTCTACAGAAAGACTACATGGGTAGGACTGTATGTGCACTTCGAAAGCCCCTGTCCAGTTCAATATAAGAAAAGCCTAATTAGAACACTCTTTCAGAGGGTGCGGATACTATGTAGTTGAAAGCAATTTACCACTAGAACTAAACACACGGATATCCTGCAGGTCAGTGGGCGTCCCCTGCAATTTATCAAGAAATATAATAGTGCCGTCACCTCAAGGATGCTAATAACAACGTGATGTAAATCTCCGGGAATATACGCCAGATCGTCCACAGAATAGCAGTGCGCTTGACAGAGAGAATTTCCCTTTTGCCAATGAAGAAAGCTGAAAATCTTTGTCCCGAGATTAACGCGACTATAAACTCAGATTGCTCCCAAGTCAAATGAAATTCATGTATGCTTCAGTTTATTCACGTTTTTCTTCAAGTTTGTCTCCCGGTCCATGAGTGACTCTTATCACATGTATGACACTTCTCATGATTTGTCTGCACTTCTGCTATACTCCCTATGCTCTATCCGACTACCTGTAAATCATTTATTATATCGGCGTACGCTCCGACGGACAGCTGTTTGGATGCTACCAAGGATGCGTTCTATGACACCCTCATTGACCTTCTGAGGCAAACAACACTCAGACATCATCATACTAGCAGGCGATTTTAATGATCAGCTTGGTCTTCTTTTTCCGGATGAGAAGCGGCTAGGGGGTGTTTGGTGTCCAGGAACAACGCACTGACAATGGCGAAAGACTACTACAGCTGTGCGCATCCCACGGTCTGTACATTTCGAGCACCGCATTCCAACGCCTCCGTGTGCTTCTCAGCCGTGGACACAATTGCATCATATAGCAGTTAGTTACAGGTGGCGCCATTCTGTTAAGGACTGTCGTGCCTTTTGGAGCAACCACCTGGACTCAGATCATGCCGTTGTGCATGCCCGTTTCGTTTTGTCATTTACCCAGAGGACTTACGCTCGTAAATGCAAGGTGTTTAACTGGCATGTGAGCGATGAGGATGTAAAGAACGCTTACCGAAAGGCGTTGTTGAAGAAGTTGCCCAGTTCGAGTCAGATGAAGGATCCTAACGAACACTTGGAACAAATCGCCGGATCTATGAAAGCGTGGTGTGAACAGGCATGTTCCGAAGGAGCTGTTCAGTTTCGACATAACAGGGTTTCCGTCAGGTCGATAAATCTTATGAAAAAACGTCCCTCTATCCCATCTGGCTCTAAATATGATGACCACCGTCGAGAAATTGAACGCAAGCTGACCAAAAGCTTGCGCAAATACCGTGAGCACTACTTGGTCCAACAATCGGAAGAGATGGTAAGAGCCTTTTTATCTGGGAATAGCGGAAAGCTTTTCCCCCTGATCCGTGGTTGTACTGAGCGTCAAGTCGGTGTAAGTGAGACCATATGTGAAAATGATGGTTCACTTATCACCAGTCAGTCGCGCAGACTTGACCGGTGGGCTGAACATTTTGAAGAACACTTCAGTTGGCCTCGACCAGATCATGTGGACGACGGGACTCGATTGGTCAGCTATTGNCTTGAAATTCATGTATGCTTCAGTTTATTCACGTTTTTCTTCAAGTTTGTCTCCCGGTCCATGAGTGACTCTTATCACATGTATGACACTTCTCATGATTTGTCTGCACTTCTGCTATACTCCCTATGCTCTATCCGACTACCTGTAAATCATTTATTATATCGGCGTACGCTCCGACGGACAGCTGTTTGGATGCTACCAAGGATGCGTTCTATGACACCCTCATTGACCTTCTGAGGCAAACAACACTCAGACATCATCATACTAGCAGGCGATTTTAATGATCAGCTTGGTCTTCTTTTTCCGGATGAGAAGCGGCTAGGGGGTGTTTGGTGTCCAGGAACAACGCACTGACAATGGCGAAAGACTACTACAGCTGTGCGCATCCCACGGTCTGTACATTTCGAGCACCGCATTCCAACGCCTCCGTGTGCTTCTCAGCCGTGGACACAATTGCATCATATAGCAGTTAGTTACAGGTGGCGCCATTCTGTTAAGGACTGTCGTGCCTTTTGGAGCAACCACCTGGACTCAGATCATGCCGTTGTGCATGCCCGTTTCGTTTTGTCATTTACCCAGAGGACTTACGCTCGTAAATGCAAGGTGTTTAACTGGCATGTGAGCGATGAGGATGTAAAGAACGCTTACCGAAAGGCGTTGTTGAAGAAGTTGCCCAGTTCGAGTCAGATGAAGGATCCTAACGAACACTTGGAACAAATCGCCGGATCTATGAAAGCGTGGTGTGAACAGGCATGTTCCGAAGGAGCTGTTCAGTTTCGACATAACAGGGTTTCCGTCAGGTCGATAAATCTTATGAAAAAACGTCCCTCTATCCCATCTGGCTCTAAATATGATGACCACCGTCGAGAAATTGAACGCAAGCTGACCAAAAGCTTGCGCAAATACCGTGAGCACTACTTGGTCCAACAATCGGAAGAGATGGTAAGAGCCTTTTTATCTGGGAATAGCGGAAAGCTTTTCCCCCTGATCCGTGGTTGTACTGAGCGTCAAGTCGGTGTAAGTGAGACCATATGTGAAAATGATGGTTCACTTATCACCAGTCAGTCGCGCAGACTTGACCGGTGGGCTGAACATTTTGAAGAACACTTCAGTTGGCCTCGACCAGATCATGTGGACGACGGGACTCGATTGGTCAGCTATTGCATTCCAGACGGCAGAAGTGGTCCTGGAGCTCAAGTTATTGAAACGTAATAAGGCTCCGGGACCAGACCTACTCTCTCCTTCTCTTTTCAAGGATGGTGGAGTGAGGTCGTTATCATAACTGACAAAACTTCTCCAGACGATGTGGGACACTGAAGAGGTACCTCGTGATTGGTGCTTATCAACATTCATTCCGGTTTTCTAAAAGGGGGCCGAAGTCCATGTGATAACCACAGAGGCATCAGTTTGATGTCTGCTGCGTCACTGCCTTCATTTTANCAAATAATTACGTTGCACAGCTTGCGATGGTTGGGTCACTTGCTGCGTATGCAAGCTGAGCATTTACCGTACCGGGCATTATATAATGAGGCCACCAACATAGTCACGAAACCTGAAGACCTTGACTGCTCCATTGAGCATTGTCACAATGGGATATACCTCTCGGTTATTTTATACGACAGTGTTTACGACTCCCCCGACTGCTTTTGCTGACCTTATCTGGGTACATATCTTACTGCTTGTTAGTGTCTGCCGTTTTATTCCTACTGAAGACTTGGAAGCTTACTGATTGTCACATCCATGCCGTCTTATACGACAGGCTCTTATAACCTCATAACTCATCCATTGATTATCGACCGAATCAGCATTTGTAAACTCCAGTTTTCGTACACAGATTTCCTCGTCAGTCGTTATCTCCAATACATTTATTGTTTCAGTTGGGTGCTGTTAAACGCTAGTGACACTTCTTGGGCTACGTAACAGTTTACCTGCCTGTAGCTCTTTTGCACCTTAGTCCCTACGCACTCCCAGTTAACTACCATATTCCGACGTTCCTCCTCCACGGCTAGCCAAATAACCTTATCATAATATATCAGTAAGTAAGTAGTTACGACCTATGAAAGGCCTCTGGCTCATGAACATTCTTGTCTGCCTACGGCTCCCACCTAGGAGTTCCCTGATGACAATCTCGCTCGCTCTCTGAAGAAGCAATGGCTCATGTCAGCGCAAATTCCAGACCAAACCAGTCAGCATGACAGACCTGCCCTCAATGTTATAGAGGGCTTATTACGCGTTCAGGCCCACGTAAAGAGTTATTAACACACACCTGACATCCGACATGCTACCTATCATCATTATGCGGAACTTTCGGATTCCCGTGCTTTCAGTGCCACGTCGAACTTATATATTAGCAGGGTTTAACACAACTTGAACGTCAAAACACCCTGAGGAATATAACTCATACTATTTGTCTGGTCTTCTTACCGCTGAGTTTTATTCGTCATCGCTAGAAGATGCTGTGCTAATTTGTTGCGCGAATGAACTCTACACTCCTAGGTTTACTCTAAAATTTCTACTCAGCCATCACCGATCGTATGACATATCAATCAGCGCCAGGTACTAAGAAGCGACTAAACTTGTTGCAGTGAAGATTTTCGAGCATAGACCAAGGATAACAGTCTGGGGCATCCAATATTTAGACTGTGCCAAGCACAAATAGTACCAGGGAGCTTCTGGTTTCTCCGCAGAAATTTCACCGGCGTCACTCACGAGTGACATTGCACATCCGTTGTCCCCTCAGCTGTCTGGTAGTTGGGTGCAGCCAACCGACTTGTCCGGATTCAGACGCATGTCTCTACGGAGATCCTTATCCTGTTAGGTAGCTCTGTATACCAAAATCAAACCTAACAAATTCTGAGCCAGTTTTGCCGAACTGATTGACACAGTCGAGGTACCTGGGCCCCAATTCACATATGAACAACTCTGTCACGAGTTTTGGATAAAAAACCGAAAATTTTGGATTACTGCATGGAATTGGACAACCAACCTCTTCCACTAGATAACTTTCCAAACGAAACTCAACCACTCGCCCAGAAATCCTCGTCAGCGTTCGACCAGCAGTCACGACAAGTGACACTTGACAGGATCTCAGGCTTACTTGCTCACCGCGCTCGTGACTAACAAATTGGCGCACTTCAGTTAGTGACCATTCCATGCAATCAACCATCAGTAGCATCAAATGAACAGCCCACATAAGTGAGGGTCGCTAACTTGCGTCTAGGCAACCCTATTCTACAAGGAGCAAACCTAAACAACATACGTCCTAGGAATTCATGTATGCTGTACCTCTCATAATCAGCTGCTAAAGCACTGATGGCTACCGTTCCTCCCATGATTTGGTCGATTACTGTCTCAGAAATACCGACACCTTCGATTGTGCGCATGAGCGACTGGCCGGCCTATCGTGGGCTTGATCCAGTAGACAGTGCAACAACGATAGAACAACCTGAGGGTTGTGCCAAGATGGACCCATTTTATTCATTGTTAGCGACTTTGACAACATTTTATGAAAACGACCAACTTATCTCCATCTTGAAAGAAGCTATCAACCAAATATGCGAGAAACACATTCTTGCCACACAGAGATCATCAAGGCGATGACGTCACAAATTATTGAGGATCACAAACAGTCGCCACCTACAAAACCTGTACGAGTGAAGAAAGCGGATGCAGCAACGACTATACTGATGGCTGATGGTGAAAGGCTTTTATTGATGATGAACATAGGTTTCTCAAATTTTTGAACAAGACCGTTAGAACACGAAAACTGGCAGATGCAAGCATTTCGTATTGACTCGTCAGTACCAAATTTACAATAACATGAAACAGGTTTTTTATATCAAACATTTAGGGGGGGAGGGTGGATAGTCAATTGGTGGTTTAGGAAAGGTCACTAAGTCCAGGGAAGGGTCAAGTTTACGAGCAATTGTTTCTGAACACACAAAGTCGGCTTCATTCGATTGATTGCAACCGCCTCAGCA
>QNGE01001807.1:0-107447 GCA_008508345.1 Paragonimus westermani | reverse complement strand
TTTGCTGAGGCGGTTGCAATCAATCGAATGAAGCCGACTTTGTGTGTTCAGAAACAATTGCTCGTAAACTTGACCCTTCCCTGGACTTAGTGACCTTTCCTAAACCACCAATTGACTATCCACCCTGCCCCCCTAAATGTTTGATATAAAAAACCTGTTTCATGTTATTGTAAATTTGGTACTGACGAGTCAATACGAAATGCTTGCATCTGCCAGTTTTCGTGTTCTAACGGTCTTGTTCAAACTTCTGAAGGGAATGAACTGTTTCAAATTTCTCAGATTTGCCGATTTTTGGATTAAGGTGTTTGATGGCCCAGAGGTCTGTGACAACCGTCCTCTACGGATTGTGACCCCATGTGATCGTAACCTCGTCGCACCAGTTTTCGAAGCTGAAATCATCCAGACAATCCGTCACCTGACAGGATCTGCGTCCGGACCCGACTAACTCACACGCACCGAGGTAACTCATTTTTAAGCTGAATCACTAACAGCGTTTTCAGCCTACTACCAATTACTGAACAACTTCCTACACAGCTGTACCCTACTTACATAACTTTCGTACCTTAGATCTCCGCCCCGATTACGCCATTTGGCTTCCGCCTCATCTCTATTTGTCCGGTGGTCACAAGTTGCTGTCATAAGATCTCATTTAATTGTCGGGCCCCTTTATTCTCCATGGTAGACGGCAATTTAACTTCCTACAACGAGATGGAACATTCGAGGTTTCAACTATTCCCTATAGCTTGTTACGTCACTCACGCACAAACTACCACGTTTACTCGCTTACACACATTGATATATCTATCACTTTCGACCACATATCCCATGACTCTCTGATGACAGCAGCAACTGTTCACGGTGCGCCCACCATTTTGGACGATTGTCCATGTCCACTGTGTGAAACTGGCAAATCTTGTATTCAAAGTCGCGAGTTTCTCTCAAAAACAGGTGTTCGTCAAGAAGACCCTCTGTCCCCCAGATGTTTATAACAGCCTTGGATGAACCACTCTCATTCTTTTCTGATTTTGACTACCCTAAACGCACTCGGTGAATAAATGGACCATCTGGCGTATGCGGATGATACCGTACTAATAGCTTCCTCGAGAGAAACACTGGCAATTAGAAGGGAACATCTGTAGGATAGTTTCGTTGAGATCGGTCTGAACGTAAACCACTCGGAAACCCAGTGAATTCACATGGAAGCAGATAGTAAGAGATGTACAACCCTTATTGACGAACTACCCTTGGAAGTAAATGGGACCATCATAGTGTTGTGGATCCAAAAGGCGGATGACACAAAGGTTGCTTTATTGGAGAAACCAACACACTACTTAAGCGTCTGAGCACGACAAGAAACGGAAACACTCATTTGCACACCATACTCTTCTGATGATACTCCAGTCGCTCTAGACACCATGTATCAGTTCCGTCGTGTAGCGAAAGCCATNGTGTCGTCACTTGCGAACGGCGCCTGGGCATCCATGTTCAAACGGGGCCGCAGAAAATCTGGTGAAAGCGTTCAAAAGTGCCGTAACTTCCACTAATCCCAAAAACATATGCTGAACTGGATGTGTTTCTCGACAAATTTCTGCTTCAGTACGGGAACGCAGCTCATTGCACAACGAAGGAGAGCCCAGTGGTGCCATTTAAATCAAGGCGACTAAGAGCATCACTTCAGTGTGTAGATTCAACGGATGTGGTATATTTTCGTGGAAACGATTTGTTGCCTGCCAAATGATTGATCACTCGCCAGCTAGGCAGCACAATGGTAGAAATTACTGACCTGCACGATGCCTCGATTCATCGGAGACACACTGACCAAATCCAGTTTAGAAGCACTTTAAAAGTGGTCATGGAGGAAGCAGAACACCATGTACTGCAAGAGTTCGATTATCCGAGAAGATCAGAACGACTGGCAAATATGAATGCGGAGGATTCTAGAAGAGGGGAAGGTTGTGGTAGAAATCTCGATCCACCGATTATCCAAACCCATATACAACAGAAGATCTGACGAACTGCCAATCCAAATATTGCGTTAGAGATATAATATCAGGATTGGACGAACGGTCTCAGCGTTGTGCATTTCGTTATTCACCAACTCATGTTTTCCGTATTCCACCGATTAACAAACAGTTTATGATTTTGCATGTGCTAATACGATCAGCCAGTGACAGGTTGTGATTTCTTTAATACTGTTGTATATCCATAAATTCGGCGTCTCAATTCATGAATAACAACTGCTTACTTGCGTGGGAGGTTTTAATTCACGTACGATTCCCAGGGCTATTCGAAGCCCCTAACTACGAGTATCACAAACTGGGCTCGCAGAATGGAATCACCTGTAAATGAGCAATTAAATCTTTATTCTTGTGCGAGTGAAATCGAGGAATGTGTCGAACGATTTGAACTGCGGTGCAGCATTCGTCGTGATGTGAAGAAGGAAAACCAATAAGCTTTCTTCGTTACTGCTGGTGGTCGTGAATTGCATTCATTACTGAAGAATCTGGCTTATCCTCGTTGCCGTTCGACAAACTAAAGAAATTGCTCTTAAGGCACGTGCTTCCAGTCAATTTCCAGGTCACAGAAAGGGCGAAGTTCAATTCATTATTTCGTTCAACAAGCACGAGCTTCCGTGAGTTCATTCTACAATTGCAAAAACGAGCTGTTCGTTGGAAATTTGGTGACCAGCTGGAGGAACACCTACGTGATCGATTGATTGCTGGCGTCCATGACACTGACCTTCAGCGTAGATTGCTGGTCAAACAGAATGTGACTTTCCAAGAGGCCCGAGACATCTGCGAGCAGAAGGATGACGTCAATGCCGCTACAGATGATTCGAACGTGACATTATTTCAGGAGACCAATGCGCATATTGCCACCCAAAGTCAACCAATTAACAGGCCTTCCTATGCACCCATCATCAATCCCGGTTCAGAGAAATCTAACAAGTGTTTCTCGTGCGGTGAGTTACACTCACGATCACCTTGCAGAGTTCGTAATGCTGTATGCTATTTATGCGGTAAACCTGGTCATATTAAGAAGGTATGTAGGAGTTAGAAGTGTCACCTGAATCAAGTTCCAGAGACAGGTGTCATAGAACCATCAACTACTGTTTATTCATTGCAAATGAGATCCAGGGCTGAGCAAGTCATTCATAGATGTCCCAAGTTCAAATCAGAATATAAGTATGAATTCACTGTGAACACAGGAAGTAGGGAATCCATCATTTCCAAACAGGTACTAGATCGCATGGCCCCTGATGCTCAACTGAGACCAACAACGATGGAAATACGCGGAGTTACTGGTCATCGGTTAGTTCTGCTAGGTGAAGCTGATATAATGATTGTTGGTAATGATAATGAGATGATTTCATTGCGTCTCTTAGCGTCGGAAGGGAGTCCAGTCATCCTGGGATTAAAAGCTTAAAAAAAAAGCCTAACTGTGCTCATTCACTTGTTGTTAATCACAAAAATGGCCCGAGTGAAGAGTACAAATCCCAGTTACACAACCTGATTGTTAAGTGTTCACAACTTTCAGGAGGGATGAAAGTAGAGCCAGCAAAACTGGAGGCGCAAGGGGACTCAGTTTTTCTGAAGCGTCGAGTAATACCATATGGGATTTGAGAACATGTGCATAATGCTCTCAACAGATTGAAAAAAGACGGCATAATTTCGCGGGTTAACTTATCAGCAAGGGCCACACCAATCGTTATGGTTATGAAAGAAGATAGTAAATCACCTAGGGTATGTGGTGACTGTAGATTAACGCTGAATCCAAGAGTGAAAAAGTACGCAGCAACAGCTGGGGAGCCGGAGGATTTTGTGGAAGCCCTGCACGGTAGCAAAGTGTTTTCTAAAATTGACCTGACAAACGCATACCTACAAATTTCACTGGAGTATGATTATAAAGCGACCACAACGATTAACACCCCTTGGGATTATTTCAGCACAAATTTTTACCGTTTGGATTACACGTACCAGTTGGTATATTCCAGGCTGCGATTGATGAAGTAATTACTGGTTTACCAGGAGCACGCGCTTGTCAAGTCGATGTAATTATGTACGCTGACAATGCAGAGGAGCTTGATAAGAGGTTACTTTCACTTCTGGAACGGTTCATGGATAAAACATTTCCATAAAGTCTTCTAAGCGCGTGTTCCATGTGCGGGAACTGAGTTTCCTCGGTTTTGCCATATGTGATAAAGGATATAGGCCGGGCCCTGACCGGTACAAAGCTTTGGTTACCGTTACATCACCAAGGGACTAGGATGAGTTCTGATCAATAATGCGATATTTGCAGTACTATTCTCGTTTTATCCCAAACTTTTCGACGAAAGCATAATCATTATTTGCGGTTCAGTCAGCAGAAACATGGTCTTGGACTCGAAAAGACGAAATTCTACTGCGAGAATTAATAAAAGTTGTGATTTAAAGACCGATGTTAGCCCCATTTACTATGTCTAAAGTTACTACGCTGATCACAGATGTATCCAGTGTTGGCATTGGTGCTGTGTTGAAACAGGAGGGATGTCCGATCATTTGCATGTCACGTTTGTTGAATAAGGTTGAACAAGGATATTTGCAAACACAAAAGGAGGCGTTAGCAGTCTACTGGGCTGTCAGGAGGCTGCATAAATATTTGTTCGGTATTAGATTCAAAATTGTTACTGATCACCAAGCTCTACAGTATTTATTTGACCCCCACAAATCAATTGTCAAATCATCAGCGGCAATGATACAGCGGTGGAGTCTAGTTCTAGAAGCATACAACTATGACATCGTTCATCGTCCTGGTAAACAGATCCCTCAGGCGGATTTTTTATCACGGTATTTCAGTTTTTCAGCCGCCGAAGATTGTTTGCTTGCTCCGCCAGCTATTCCAATAAGCCGAGAGGACTTGATCAATACAACTAGAAACTATTATGACACGGTAATCCCCGCGATGACCAAGGGTTGGTAGTCAAATATTAAGAAGAAACACTCAGTAGTATTCCAGAACCGAGAGGAGTTGTCAATACAACCTGATGGTATGCTGTGTTGAAGAGATCAATTGGTCATTCCACCACCGCTATGAAAATCGGTATCAGAGGACTTGCATAAAGGTCATCTGGACGTGGAGAAAATGAAATCCCTGGTTCAACAGATGTGTTGGTAGCCGGAGATAAACTCGGATATCAACAGCACTGCAATGAGCTGCCACCCCTGCCTCCACAAAATAAAGACAAGGCCGAAGAATGGGACAACTTGACCGGACAGCTACCTACCATGGCAACGGGTGCACACAGACTATTGTGGACCACGTATTAGTAACTGTCACATTCTGGTGTTGATTGATTCATACTCACGATGGCCAGAAGTATTTATTACAACCTCACCTTTCACGGCATTCACCATGCAAGCATTTCGTAAATGTTTCAGTCGTGAAGGTATTCCGCAGATCCTGGTAACAGACAACGGGTCACAATTTCGTTCCGCTGAAATGAAACAGTGGCTTGACAGCATCGGGTGTCGTCACTTGCGAACGGCGCCTGGGCATCCATGTTCAAACGGGGCCGCAGAAAATCTGGTGAAAGCGTTCAAAAGTGCCGTAACTTCCACTAATCCCAAAAACATATGCTGAACTGGATGTGTTTCTCGACAAATTTCTGCTTCAGTACGGGAACGCAGCTCATTGCACAACGAAGGAGAGCCCAGTGGTGCCATTTAAATCAAGGCGACTAAGAGCATCACTTCAGTGTGTAGATTCAACGGATGTGGTATATTTTCGTGGAAACGATTTGTTGCCTGCCAAATGATTGATCACTCGCCAGCTAGGCAGCACAATGGTAGAAATTACTGACCTGCACGATGCCTCGATTCATCGGAGACACACTGACCAAATCCAGTTTAGAAGCACTTTAAAAGTGGTCATGGAGGAAGCAGAACACCATGTACTGCAAGAGTTCGATTATCCGAGAAGATCAGAACGACTGGCAAATATGAATGCGGAGGATTCTAGAAGAGGGGAAGGTTGTGGTAGAAATCTCGATCCACCGATTATCCAAACCCATATACAACAGAAGATCTGACGAACTGCCAATCCAAATATTGCGTTAGAGATATAATATCAGGATTGGACGAACGGTCTCAGCGTTGTGCATTTCGTTATTCACCAACTCATGTTTTCCGTATTCCACCGATTAACAAACAGTTTATGATTTTGCATGTGCTAATACGATCAGCCAGTGACAGGTTGTGATTTCTTTAATACTGTTGTATATCCATAAATTCGGCGTCTCAATTCATGAATAACAACTGCTTACTTGCGTGGGAGGTTTTAATTCACGTACGATTCCCAGGGCTATTCGAAGTCCCTAATTCCGAGTATCCCACTCAGTGCCATCCAGAATAAGACGCTCAAGTCCTCAGATCGAACAGTGATTGGGAAACTGATAAAGACCACGTTCAAACTTTCTTTCATGTGGATATCGATTATGTCTAGGCACACCACACATTCAATCGCGTATGCCTCTGAAAGAGAATTGTTCTGAATAAATGTGGTTCTATAATATGCTGCAAACTATCTTTCACCTCAACTGTTTCACTACCGCGCTCTCACATCGATGTCAGCAGTCAGAACGATTTTCACGTCCAAAGTAGAAGCGTACTCAGCGTGGCATGGTTCTTGCAAATTACACATTCTGGTGCCTGTTTTTAGCATTTTCCGACGACGGTCAGTTCATACTGGTTACGGAACCCAACTAGGATTTCTCCTCGCTTCTCCATCAGAATATTGCAAACTACAGCTCACGTGTTTTCCACGAAAATCCGTCGCTCAAGTGACCGTCCAAATCCGCCGAAGAAACTAACGCACCGATGTACTGACACTCATGAAAGTTCGTCTCAGATTCTTTACTCACCTTTCCTTACCCATTCTGACAAATGCACAAGACAAAACATTGTAGTTATTAAAAATCCGTGAAATGAGAGGCGACAGACTCCCATAGTTTTACGGCCAAATCGTTTTTGAAACCCGACTTCCTTATATTCATGAGTGGTGCAACCTTCATTGCTATTTGTGACCAGCACAGAATGGAAGCCATATTCAAACTGAAGAAGGATAAATACGGTTGTCAAGAAACCGTTCAGTGCACTCCCCGTTCTTCCCGTTCTTGGAACCGCTGTTTCTCCAAACTACCACAGTGTCCCTTTCATTATCAAACAAATTCCTCCAGAAAATGGGCCTCTCAAATTGTGATTTCGAATATTTGCCTGAAATCTGTTCAGAGCTCTCTCATAATTGCTAGATTTATATGAGATAGATACCTAGGATGCTCATGACACAACCGCATGTAGATTGTTTTCAGGTTTACTTCTGTTACGCTTACCGAAATATGCACGACCTAATGCGTGAATCACAATGTCGAATCGTGTAAATCCCGATTCCCGGAGATGTATGCTTCTCGTCAAAAATAAACCGTTAATGTCACTCTGGGGAATATCACACGATTTACGTCCCTTTGTTGTCTTACTTAAGAAATTTTTTTTTCGATTTGGCAAGAATACATCCTCTGGCAATAGTCTACTACGTGGGCCTTGTGTCTGTGTTTGTCTACACTCATACGAAAGTAGTACTGAAACTCTTTGCACTGACACCTTTGAGTACAATCTCCCGGAAGCTGTATTAAAAGGCTTTTGTGCTATGAGTGGTGTGCTGGGAAACTTTGGCATGCTGTATACAGATTCAATTACCACGACTGAAAACATTGATTTACATGCAGGGACTACCTTGGGGATAGTACCATTGGGTTACACTCCACTGAGCACTTACTGCGGTTCCAGATGCTTGTTTCTGATTTATCACACACAGGTCCGATAGAGATTTAATCTCTGTCTAGTACGAATCGAATGGGGTATGCTCCAGCACACATACTCAGACAACTTACTACTCACCGGTGTCAAGAATAGTCTATTAGCCTACTACAGTACTTTCAAATTTTGGACAAAACCACGTCCCACCAAGCTGAAATTACTACTCTACCACCCGAGAAGATTCTCAATGTGCAACGATTATGTGTTCAAGTCTACAAGTGAACAAAAATAGGATCAGTGCACAATGGATATTTTTCATACCGTTTGAAGCAACAAATCGATGAAAACTGAAACACCCATTTTTTTCTAATTATGTGCAACTTTAGGACTTCTGATATTCACTGTTGACTTGTGATGTGTAGTCGGCCACAGTGAGGTTTATTAGCGCTAGTCCTGTTTCAGTACGGAATCCCAGAGTTTATTGCTAGACTATCTCCCAAAATGGACACAAATTTGTTGTGATTAGCCTGGTGGGTATCGTGATGCTGACGGGACTAAAGATTAATGGACTAGTGGTGTGCCTTCCGTGTATCATACAGTAAGTTATCGAAACCGGGTGGCATTCTGAATAGCCATCCATAAATAGAAAAGTTGGTCAAAACATCCATGAAGGTCACAATCAGCGAGCAACTCCAATGAAAAATCGACGTTGATGATCTACATTATTTACCACCCATCCCCCCAGATGTCACGTTATATTTTTATTCAACTAAGAAATGCGAAACTTAGTACTCCGATCTCCACGCAAAATAGGATATTTAATTGTTTGTCTCCACTGAGAGTTTCTGTCTATAAATGAGAAAAACTTCACGCAGTGGATAATAATAATACCTACGACCTTTAGGTCGTAATGTTTACCTTATGCTTAATGTCCTTCACAAAAAACCGTTCGTTTGGGACCCATATTTTTTGTGTTCTAAAAAGTATTTCCCCCCTTACGATGGAGGTGAAGAAACAATTAAGATTTCTCGTGAGTCCTGTTAGCAATTGATATGAATGATGGTAAGCCTGAGGTTGGTACCCTTGTTAAACTTGGACAGCTGTTTAATGGTTCGGAGTGCATTGAAAAGTGGGAAATATAACGGCTCCTACTTGAGTTGCTCTAGTTGGGTGATATTTGAAATTTAAGACTGAATTTAGACGTCACGAATGCGCAAGGGACTTCTCAATACTTTCATTAGCGATCAAAGTCATTTACAAGACGATAGTGATGGACGATCCACAAACCACTCGTCGTCAGCAATGGTAATTCGCAAGCTGACATACCCCCGTCGTCAAAGAGGTCATCCGCGACCATCTTGGTCACACAAAAAACTTTGTTCGATGTTTCATTGCCATCAGTTTGACGAAGGAAAGCTGTACTGCGTTGATTTTGCCTGAAAGTATTTCCTTGACTTCGACAAGAACAAAATGAGCAGGTTCTTGCCCCAGTAGTTAACAATAAGACCTGGTTACTCGCATACCACTTTCATGTAATTCACAGAGCAGAAGTGGTCACAGTGTGTAACGCTGCCCCGAAGAAATTCAGGTGCTGTGGAAGATCGGGCACATAGCCAGATATCGATGTCTGTTTGGAAGACCGAAGTTTCCGCTGAAGGTTTTATTCCATCTCAATCGACTTCGCCCTAAGACGGGAATTCGTCCCTGGCCCTTGCCCTATGAAAACACTTGCACAGAGTCGAAGTTCACCGTGGATTTCGTAGAAGATGCTGAGATCAATTTCGTGAGACGCGAGCGCTATTCGCCGGCTTCCATGCTTTCTGATTTGTTCACCCTCCCAACAATTGAAAGAATTTGCACCTAAATTGTGTAAGAGGAGAACCGGTGTTATAATCTGGATTTGAAGACAATCTTTTAGGAAATGTTTCGGTGCATGAGCACGTCATATCAGAAGTGTGCTGAATTCTGCGGAAACCACATCCAAGCTGATTAAAAGTCCGAGAAAAAAACGCAGACATTCCTATTTTTAGACAATTCAAACCACAGGGTCTTCACATCACCCTAATTGTATCATGGTTTTGTCGTGCAAACGAAATGTAAAGTAGCACCTTCGAGAAAGTACCGAAGGCGGCAGATGTGCTGATGCCAATTTCATGCAGCCAAATATGACAATTTCAGAATGGTGTGAAGGATTTTGACTGACCCACAACGAACACCATTTGTTTTTGTTCAGTGATTTCCTATTAGGCTTGATTACATCAGTAGATCTCAGTATTGAATTTGATAGAACATACACACAGCTCCGATTGCGGTAATTGGATGGTGACAGCTTTGGCTGCACATAGCAGCTATAGATACACGCTTCTGGTAGATTACCCGGTGCGAAATGGAACGGTGTAAGTGTTTGATTGGTTATGATTTGGCAATCATTGTCGATGAGTTGTGGCTGAATATGGTTGTTGGTGACCTTGACCATATTCCTAAGAAACCAAGCTGAGTGACGATTTTTGAATATTTTACACACTTGGACCACCGAGATAACTAGCTTCGCGGGAACTACTGATACGATACAGACCCACAGAAATGGTGAATCATGGGAGCGAATACTTGAAGAATGACACTCTCAGGTGTCGACTTTGGAAGATGATGCCAAGCTGGGTTGCACAAATATTTTCCGTAGTGTTCTCTTTGGTTTCCGTTAGTGGATAGTACTGTTGCGTCCGCGAAAGACACTTGAGCAGCAAGTTGGCTTATTTCGCAAACTTCCGTACAGGCCATGTCAAAAACTAAACCACAAACGCGTACACTCATTTGCACGACAGACATGCATTCACATACATTGGGTGACAGTACGTTGTCATTCGCCTTGGTGAAAGTTCTCACACAGCATGTACACGCTGTTCCGATCGTCTCTTCTTGTCCGTCGTGTTCGGGGCTTGTCCTTTTGTTCCTGAATGTCGCTTGTGGGGTAATACACTACTTGTGAGTAGTATACTACCCACAACGAAACTGCTTGTTATACAACAGTACTCATGACGCGTCTTTGAATGGCTGGTGCAAGAATAGCTCTTCTTCTCTGTTTCTTGTTAACGATGTAATAATTTAACAACTCTTTAGATAACTTTCTGGTCAGCAATTTTGAGGATATTTCCAGTAAACCGCAGCATAAACGAGAAACAATTGAGTGTAATTTTTTCTGCTTGTTCATCAGAAATCAGGTCATATGCACAGACTCAGTCCATCCACATCCAGCCACAGAGTCCTCCTCTGTATAGAACAGTGGGAAAAAGATTTCATAGTAACCCATGCTTCCAGAAAAGGCGTTTCCAAAAGTGCCATTTTAACGGGCAAGTCTACAAGCACTTACCAGTACCGTGTTACTCTGATTTCACTGGTCCACCAACTGTAAATCAAGAAAGTCCTCCACAACTCAAGCGTCTGGAAAGTGTAGTGGTTGATCCAGCACTACTTCATATCCACTAACAAATTATCTCACCTATTGCTATTGTAGTTCAAAATATACTATTTGTATTCGCGTCTTGCCGCCTCTTGTTCTACACACGTCGAACCTCATCTTGGGTCCGAGTCAGTTCACTGCTTATCGTAGGGTTAAGGAGGTGGGTAACTATAGAGCTCCTAAGCAGCATTTGAACCGTCAAATAGCTATATGAAAAGCCGATTTTTCAGTCATCGGATAGATTGGTTGATAGGGAGAAGCCAACTGTTTGAATGATATGAAGGTTCCAGACCGTTGATCAGAGTTGCAAACTACTAAGCATTTTCAGTACTAATAATTAGTTTGGCAGATTTATGACTTTAGACGAAACCCAACTATGAATGGTTTTTCGGAGATGGACATCCCGTATCCGTCTATAACTGTAAGAACAGCAAGTAATTCCAATGATTTAATTGGAATTGTAAGCTGGACTTGCGAACAGATGAAATTAATGTATATAAGATATATACGTGCAATAACATTTCCAGCGGGGCTACGACTGTTCTTAATGGAACAGTGAGAAACTTGGAAGATAAAAGACTTTCGTTAGCTGCTATATCCTAGTTACAGCCTTATCTTCTGTAAGAAAGCCTTGCACCAGTGTTTGGAATTCCTTGGCATTAACCCGGTGGGGACCCCATAAACAGCAGTTATTTTCCAGTGTTGTTGCTTCATCATTACGCATCCAGTTGGCAACTATGACGTTCTCGAAACGTGTTAGTAAGTATGTCAACCAGTTCTCGGTGTTCAACTGACCAGGAGCCCTCATTGCAAAGATGGATAGTCCATTGCCTTTGTAAATTTGCTCACTTAGACAATCCTGAATGGCTTGTATGTTCACATCGTTCAATAGTAAATTCGAGCGTTTAGCAAGTGTGTACTCCTTCCAATAATCAGCCAAGTAGCTGGTTCCATAAATAGCCTCCAATGGCGCGCGAATAGCCTTTGGCCAGTGATCAATATTTTCCACCAACTGCGGTACACGCGATACAGCCCCGTCGTATGCCCACAAGAACAGCTTCCTGAATTCTTCGAAAAGAGATGGGAAGAGAGGAGATGGAACAATTAGTCAACACAAAGTTGTCTTTAATTCCACAACCGTCACTTGCGCGTTCTCTGGTGAGACGCATACAAATAAAAACTAAGTCAAAACTATTGGTAAACATATTGGGAATAACATAACTTTACGAGCAAGTTGTAACACTCTACGTCTCAACCACCTCGGGTGGCCTTCCTCAGAAGTGTTGTAATCGAAATCAAAACTACAATCAAAAACTACAAGTCAAAACAACATACAGTCGTGAGTTTAAGAATACAGAAAAGCCGTCATCGTCCACACATTCTAGTTTTCTGTTTGGTAGTGAAGTAAACAAACAAATTCATCGGCTGTTCGGTAAGGGCACTTTAAATCATATTACCAACGTATTTGACTCAGTGTTACTGAGATGTGCATTGAAACCCGTAATTACGTGCAGAGTTTCAGATATCTGAGTGAGATTCTTCACTGTGATCGAACGGTTCACACGAAGCTACTCCTGTTTTTAAACAAACACCAAAAAATTTCACATTTATTCTGCGCAGCAGAAGCATAAGAATAAGCTTATACCGCATAAACCCATCTTAAATGTGATCTATTTACCAAGGTCTCTGAACCCATGTTTTGGCACAGCTTACCCAAATGATCTTGGAATGTTTGTTTTGTACCTGTCGTCATCAATTTAGTTTTTTTTATAGTGAACCAAATCCGCCGAGCCGTTATTTTAGTCACACAGTCAATCATCAGACAAACAGGCGGTATACAAATAGAGCAAACCAAGTTAATTATATGTAAACAATTGGGTCGGTCTATTAGTGGTGATGTGGTTTCTAGCACTTCACGGTCGTAGGTTAAATTTCCTTCAAATAAACGTTGGCTAAATGTTTTCAGGATACGATAAATATGTAAACGCATTATATTCCTGATCAAATTTACTTGAGCAGACAGCCAATCACAAGTGAGTAAATTTCTGTCCGCTCACATTGCGGATGGAAATGGTCGTACAACGCATCCGCTTACGTGTCATCCTCATGCCACGGAACCTGAGAAAAACGGAGAACCTGAAAACCTGGGATGCGGTGCACCTCATTCAGAATTAATCAGCAGTATGAGCTATGGAGTTGTACTATGTAACTCCACTGGAGGAACAAGACTCATAAAACTACATTTAAAACACACTTCGGAGATTGAAATTGGCCTGTAACGTCTAAGTTTTCCGCCACCAAGATTGGTAGTTCATATGGTCAGTCAGATGCAACTCGCACAATAATTTTCACTGGCCAGTTACAAGCACAATGTCGTTCAGTCTGAGCTCAAGTTTGTAAATGGACCTTCATATATATGTTTGGCAGCATCCGCGTCGGATAAGTCTGCCACAGTGACCGAAGCCAAAGGGCGCATGCGCTTAACCATCAATGCAACTAGATGACGCCCCATTACTTGCGGTTCCATCCACACACTACACATTTAGTGTAAAATAGAGGGAATAAGACCAGGAGGTGTGTGAGTTGGACCTTCGTGTCCAGCCGGCCGATACCAAGTAGCCAGTTGATCGACTAGTAAGGAAACTCTTATCTCTCCGACAGCGAACAACGAGCGACTGCAATGACGAGGTCTAAAGTGAGGATAAAGATTTGTGGAGTGTAACACAAGAAGCATTACAGTATAGGAATGTATGTTGATACATCCTAGAGAAGATAAGATTGAAAAACAAAATTCACATTGAATTACGAATAGTCAGACAGACCATTCATCATACAGTACACCAACAAAGCTGAAGAAGTGAGTGGGTAGTAGATTGCTGACACCAAGTTTCTGAAAAGAGGAGCGGATAAATTGCCAACAACCAGGGTCTTGGCCGATACAGTGATTAACAGAAGTAGAATGGATATACTGATATGATCTACCTGAGTCTTACGCACTAGTCGTCTCTTCGCCGACGGTGTACTAGGAGTACGTTGGTGATCTACTAATCCCAAACGGCCAGCGCTTTCGCAACCGCACAAATCGCAACGCCATATAGTCACGTCATCGCGATCTATGACACCAATGGTTCTTTACGTACCGCGCGCTTTCTTTCTTGGCCACGCAACAATTGCTCGGTCAGTTTTCGGCTGTCCGTGCTGATCGTAATATTCCAGGCCATCTGGTTCAGCGTTAATTCTTCCCAACATCTGAAATCAATGTTATAACGTGAAAGACTTACCTGCACAACATCCTGGTATCTCTGCTTTTGACCATCAGGATTTCGTTTTCAACATTTCACTTGTCCGCAGAGCAACTGTTTCAGGATACGGTCATCACCCATGCATATATATATATATATGTGAATCAGTGCGATGCGGGTAGCCCAGCAATAACGACAACGCACAAGCGCGCCATCTGTACACGATCCTATCATGAAAGTGTCCTTGTTTCCAACTCGTTCAGGACGTATCACGCTACCTCACGTCAACCGCAATGTAATCGGGATAGCTTCCTACTGTCTGTGAGTCCTCACTGTTCAGTGTCATGCGCCACTTCTTGACACAGCTTCATAGTGTATTTTATTACGCACTCTCGGTAGTTAGTTTCTCTCAACGAATGGGTGATACGTGATTAATATTCGTATTTGTCCCCGTCGATTCCCTAAAGGCTTAGTTATCGCTAGGGAACACAGCACAGCAGACTTTCCTCGCAGCATCTGTTTTTAAGTGGTGATCACAGAGTAGACTAGTAACTTACATAAGGCCATTTACAACAAGCCAAAATCTGATATGCGCGAAGCGTGTGAACTTGATTTATGACTTTTCTAATGACTTGAAAAAGGAACATGAATCAAAATGGTCTATATAGAGGATGCTATAGGGTCTCAGTGTGATAAATGCGGGCACGTATGAGGGAATTCATATCATATCCATCCATTGCTTATCCAGTAGGCACTGAGACTTCTGAGAAATGCCCACCGGTGATAACTTTTTACAACTGAGTAGTGATCGCAGTCGTCCCAGCCCAACTACAGCATGTAGCATCGCTACACTGAGGTGAACGCTTCCTTGTCTCAAAGGCAACGTTGAGGCAACAGCCGGGCGGAACCAACCAGTCTTGTTCTCAAATTACTTCAGTGACTCGCCCTGTGCGTTGGCGAATAGCATATGACGGGGAGGAGATGAAACTTCGGTAGAGAACTATTAGCGTGCAAAAATGATCTATTCATAACCATGAAGGTTCTCAAAACTTTTACATGTGACCGCTTTCCTTAAACTTACGTGTGTAGACTAAACTGTAGTTATAACGTTCTGTTATTGGGTAATTTCTGGATTAAAAGCACTATTACTTGAGGTTTATGTAAGTCCTAGCAAGTTGGCAACATCTCAGTTCATTTTTAATCATATAGACGAAAAGTAAGTAACTGTTCTGTTAAAAACCACAGATGACCTAGTGTAGTGAGGGTAGACGGTCGCACCATACTACTCACACCACTATTCAGTAGCCGCTTGGATCGAAATGATCGCGGGATAAATATGGGAGACATACGGGAAGGATCGTCGGAAGGCAGAATGACATTTAATGACTTTCGCCACATGACGGAAATGAGACATGGTGTCCAAAGTTACTGGAGCATCCTCAGAAGAGTGCGGTGTGTAAATGAGTGTTTTTGTTCCTAGTCCCGTTGAGAGGCTTAAGTAGTGTATTGGTTTCTCCAATAAAACAACCTTTGTGTCGTCCGCCTTCTGGATTCACAACACTAGTTGTTAGAAACTAACTTCAGGTTGAAATCACAGAAATACTTTAACATTTTGACCGATATCTCTATAACTAAAAAGCTGTTAAAAAATGACGGCTGTTGTAATCTGAACAGTTCCTATAGTCGGCTGTAGCTTTCGTATCCCCAGAGACTTTCCAAGCAGCCTTTTTGAAAAGAAGGACTAGGATCGAGTTTCGTCTTGTCAGCGCTCGTCAATAGTGCACATTCTTGTCAAGACCTGGTTCTGAACTCTGGCCGCAGTCCACTGTAGCATCTGTGTTGACCACTACGCGACTGACTCCATATTGGGCAGGAATGGATTGTTAAATAAAAACTTCGTCATATTTTCTAATGAATACTGCATACGTTGCGTGCCCGTCCTTTTACCTGTAACTGACGATCTTACGAACAGTACTTCTCATCCAATCAAAATCACAGAAATCATCTAATATATCGGGCGACGTATGAATACTCGTAACTGGTGCAGAGTTTCGTTGATATATCCAGAACATCTCTCTTAATTAAGCTGTGCAATCTGGCCGACTGGTCAATACACTTGTCTCGTAAGAAATCAGTCGAAGTTGAAATTCCGATAGTAAAACGGTTGTCACATTTAGCTGGGTATAGGTTCTTTCTTTCATACATTTTCTAAAGGAAATGTTGTTTTGTTAACAAGCTTACAGTTGGGGTCGTCCAGTGTAAGATTTCATGTGTGATGAAAAACAGTGATTCTAGATACTGAAAAAGGTCTAGCTTAAATGCAAACAATAAGCCTGAAAGCGAAAGTGAGTGGTCTTGTTCAGTGTATCACATTGACTTACATGAAATGGAAACGCCTTTTCGTCAAACAGGAAATAGTTCCACCGAAGAGATACTTTTACCCTCATCCGACGAGTTGCTTGTTGAAAAAGTGTAATGTATAGCGATACTTGTTGTAGCACAAGCTATGACACAGCAGATCTACTGTATTTGGTTTTATTGGGTTTCCGCCCCAACAATGATCGCGCCAAAAACATCAACGCCATTTGGACGAACTACGTTTTAAGGTAAACTGGAAGTGATTGCACAGATTCAAAACTGTGTAACACTGTATCTAGTGCACGTACACTTCCTAACTTATCCGAAGTCACTTAAAATGAATTTAAGTCAGATGCCATGTTGCAATCAAGTGTGGATTGTACTCACCTTTCACTAGTCGACGTACATGATAAGTCATTGCTACGTAAACGTAAACGGGGTATGCAGGACAGGATCAGGTGCTCTGGAAACGATCCAGTATCCTTACTATTACTTTAAATGCTCAAATGAGCTGAGATGGTAATGTCCAATAGGACGTCGATGAACTAGCACCAACTGTGCCGATCACATTGATCTAGTACAAGAGTTCAACCTCTGATCGAGAGGAACAAAAAAGTTTTGAAACTCATTAGTACGATAGAAGTTTGACAAAACTGGATGGAACTGTCAATAATATCTGCAACATTCGTTCCGAGTCTTCTTTTCATTCACTATCTATTACTTTTCATTAGATACAGTGATCAATGCCATCTGTTTTTGAATAAAGATTGTTTTGGCCGCCATCTTGTACCTCACTTGTGTCTAGCAGTTGACGATCAAAAACATTCTCGGGACGTACCGTGTCGAACGTACATGACAGTTCGTATTGACTCCATATATTAATGTGCATGTACGCGGTGACTTCCACACATATCTCTATCATGGAACTATCACCGAGTTGTTGGACGACCGTTGTACCAGTTCGTTTTCGCTTCGGGGTTCTGAATTCTAATGGTGCTCGAGTGAACTAGAAAGTAAACGCAGAGCAAACACTGTAAGAGCCATTATGTATTGATGGGACCATTTTGCATATCTGCGATTAGGAAAGGTTACTAAGTCCGGGAAAGGCTCAAGTTTACGAGCAATTGTTTCTGAACACACAGGGTCGACTTCAGTCGATTGGTTGCGACCGCCTCTGCAAACCGTAGGAATCTTGGATTGGTGTGACGTAACAGGATTCTGAATGCTCCAATTGGGTCGATGACGTGACCAGTGTTCAGGACGTGTCTTGTGACTGTGGACGCTGGTTGCTTGCGTGTTTCAACAATATTGTCGTTCTTTTGTAATACACAGCTGTGCACTCAGAGCTGAAGCCTACTCTGTGTGTTCAGAAACAATATCTGCGATTGTCGTGTTTCACAGTTATGGTCATTACACTTCTAGCCCATAGAATGAGGTTTCCCAAAATCGTCGAATACGTTGTCACAAGTGATAAGAAGTTTGTTATCATTTTTCCGTATATGCATGAAACAGGACGATAACGTGCGTTTTCCTAACTACTCGTCCAATCACAATCTGTACACTGCAGCAAACAGGCTTTGAACGATGGTGCTCTGACCTACGTGCGTAAAGCCAAACAATTTAAATGACTGACCTTTTGGTTGACCAGTCGATACCGTCAACAAAGCCGTAACTGCTCCTTCAGACCAACCCAGCAGTGAATAGGGAATAAGATTCAGCTGCCGCATTAGCTGTAGTGCAATATCAGCGTCATTCTGAAGGAGACCTGGTTTGGTCCAAGGACGTTCTGATGGGGGAATACTTGCTCCTTGACCTGGTGGGTCCCAAGCAATAGCAGTGAAGCTGACGTGATTGGCAAAACATGGAACAATACTATTTACTTATTATATTGTGCGGTATTCACGTCAAATCTAGTACGAACTAGATCAAGCAGTTTGTACGTCGTTTTTAACATGTTTTCACTAATCGGGTGAGAAGAAGATAACATTAAGACCAAGCCGGAATACTTAAAGTCTCAATCACCTCGGGTAACCCTTCTCAGGAAGGTTGCAATCGAAATCAGACTAACAAATAAACAAAGGTCACGTGAGGCCTGTCGTGGTTAGGTCAACTTGAGTGATGCCTGCGTGGATCGGTTCAATCCTCTACCCCGTACAGAGGAGTAAGACTATTGTGACTAAGAGGAGTCTGTAATAGTTTTATCTAACAATCCACAGCACACGCTGGATGGCTATTTGTTATCGTCGTGGATGACGCATACGTTCTTGGTGTGAATGCCGAGTGCCCCAATACAACGTAGTTCCGGGTGTGATACTCTGATTGTGCACATAACGCGAGAGTCCAATCTTTCCTGAGCTTTTGGAGTTGATACGCGTTATGTGTTCCAACAACTTACTTTCCGCTGTCTGCCCATTACGTTTATGTGAGCGGTAATGCAATCAGAGGATTCGGTTTCGTAAATAAAATTTGTCTGATCGCCCAAAGAGTATGGATCCAAGGGGTGCATCAGCAGTCGTACTATGATACTATTCGACCGAAACACGATCCGAATGGTGTCCTCGACGAAAACTAAGCTTAAAAGTTGTGATTGGCACCTGATGTTCACTCTCGAAGTCACAGTTCCACAACAGGGTCATCTCGATTTTGAATTGCTTGAATCACTACCGCAAGTTCCTGCCTAGATGGCTGAAAGTCTTACGCATCACTGAGTAGATAGCTGATCTGGTTACACAAAATACACAGGTTTGAAATCAAGAGGGTAAAAGGTTAAATCCGAGGTGCGACTGCCAGATCCCCGGAGCGGAATCATCTGGCCACCCGATAATTTTCGGATAGTTGTTGATAGTTGTTAATAAGTGTCCACTGACCTTGTGAGACTAACCTAACACATGACTTATCATAACGATGAAAAGTTATCTGGCCGTCTTTTATTCCTAACGAATTGACTGGTGAAGCTGCAGAACAACCGTCCCTAGCCGTAAGACCACTTCAAATTATGGTCGCAAGTTCGTAAGAATCTTTTGGAACGCACATCGCTCTAACACTTTCGGAATCGTAAAACCCCGCATCAGTGTATTTTTCAATGGTAAACAAAAATGCCTTAGACTCGCCAGGATGCGTTTTTTAAGTGCACCCCCTTTTGAGGATCTAAACACCAGAATACATTTGTTGAACTAGCACACCGGTAAACCAGCGGTCGAGCTTTGAAAATGACGATATGTTGGTTGGCTGACGCTCAGCCGCAACGCCATCCTCCACCGAGTTCTGAAAATCAACTGTTAGCGTGACAGTTGGGACTGGAACAAAACTTTGCTCCACGCCAGTGACAGTGTCAGAATCACCACAAGTCTATCCACATGATTGTACTCCTGCCATCATACTAACATGCAACACCTGAATTAAACTGATGCACTTACTTGGAAATCCAAACTTATCAGACACCGTCCACAACACCTCGCGGCTCACAAAATCCAACGTCTTCGTGAAGTTCACGAAAAAGATATAGAGGGGCTGGTTGCGTTCGCGGCAATTCTTTCCAAGTTTTCCGATAGCAAACACCTGGTCGATTGTACTCCGATTCGACCGAAATCCACACTGCTCCTCAGGAACACTGGCATATGAACCGTGCGCATTCAATCGTCTCAGAAGGATTTTTACAAGTACTTTGCTTTCGCAGCTCAGCAGAATAATGCCCCGACAGTTATCAGTACATGGTTTGCTACCCTCATCTCTAAATAAAAGTACGATGAGAGTATCCTTGCAATCTTGTGACCTTTCTTGACGTTCCCGGATGAAATGAACCAGCTGGAGTAAAGTGCGTCCCAGAGCTCGTCCACATTCTTCAGAATTTCCCCTGGCATTTGATCCTCGCCTGTGGCCTTTCCATTGCACAGTTGTCTGGTCACTGTTTGCAAATCCGGGGCGACAGCAAGTGAAGATTTGACAGGAGATTGCGGCAAGCTATTAATGGTGACTCAATCAGTGGTGGTTGAGCGGTTTAGTAGACTACCAAAGTGTTTGCGCCAGATTTTCATAATGAACTCTGGCTGAGTGCACGAGGATCCGGCGTCCACGTCAGTCAGTACTTTGATTGACTTGGTGAATAAACCGGAAATCATTTTAGGCGAATCGTAGAGCTGTTTGTACTGTCTGCAATCAGCGTAACCCTGCACCCATTCATACTGTTTCTACCACCATTCGCCTTTGATTTCATGAACACGTTCGGCCATTTGATGGCGAATATGCTCCGGAAGGTCGCTGTCTTGCGCTTATCGTCTGGGTCCATTGAGAAAGCGGCAAACGTTACATTCTTCTACCACACCAGGGCGAAGATAGCCGCATTGTTGTAATCGAACCAGTCCGGACGGTTCTGGTTCTCTATACCAATCATCTCGGTAGCTGTTGCTGTGATCTGCTGTTTGAATTATAGTCACATATCCACTGGGGTAGTGAATATAGAAACATCTTGCAGACGACTGGCAAGTGAACGTTGAAAGCAGTCATAGTCTTGCAGTTTTCCAGTCGTTTGATATCCAACTTCTGTCGCTGTCTGAGAATCTACAGCAAACAGTCTTACACATATGGAAAAACAATTCGGTTCTTACCAGCCTATTACCATCACCCGTGTGATACGCACTTCACGAATGTCGCACAACGGCACAATCACGTTTTTAAGAGGATGATGATAGCCGCTTCGTAGGTGGGTCCACGTTGTGATATCGCACGCATCCAGCTGGAATCGAGTGTTGGTGATTACCAGCTCGTGAGCGGCACACAGGTGGAGCAAAAGACCACTGTTCTCGTAGACTGTACCAATAACGTAGAGTCCAAGGACCCCCGCCAGGCTACCGAGTCACGCCTAACTCGAGTGTTCAAGTCACCAACTGACGCCGACCGGATTGTGACAGAGGCCTGATCATAAAACTGGTCCTTTGTATCATCAGTGAGACACATAGTTGGACCAAAAACGTTAACAAATGTGACACACTTACCTCAACCGAGTCGCAGGGGCATGGACATGATTAGAAGTTTGGTGTTGTACGTTCCGCTCATCATCAGAGCATCGGTACAATCAGCGACTGCGAAACAGACACCATGCTCCCGAGAACCGTCTGCCGCGTAACCCAACCAGTGGCAGATGTACACAGCACCTGCTTATCGGAGCTTGCCTTGGTCTACAAGCCTTGTTTCACTCAAGGTTGCTACGTCGATGCCATACCGCTCAGTTCCATAGTGGTTAATTCGGTTCTTCGATCCGGTCTTCCTGTGGTGATGCATCGATCCAGCAGCTTGCCCACATTCACCGTCCCAGTGACGAGGGACTTGCATCCCCGGGCGTGTCTCAGGTTGGCCGTCAGGCTACTGAGACTTTAGTGAGCATTGTCTGCTCTATAATGCGGGCTGGAGGCGACGTTAGAAGAGATGGAGGGCTTGGCAGTGGCACATGTTCGTCCACTTACCCTGTCAAAAGCAACAGACAGGGCGACCCGGTTCATACTGATCAGCTGAAGATGTTATTAGAATTGCTCCGGTTGATTGTAACGATGTTTTGTTGTGATCAAGTATGACGGTTAGAGCCAGAGTTGAAACCTTTATGCAACGGTGATGCTACATCGTTTGCTCTCTGCAACAGAAGTGCAAAGCTGAGCGAGGGATTGAAACGCTGGTGAACTTTATAAAATATCTGGTTCCTGTTGTAACCCTTGACTCGGTACGCTGGTTCGTCCTCGATATAAGACGATTGATAGGAAATCGGGTTCTGCTCCTTGATGTAATTAACACGGCAATCTTGGTCCCGAAAGTACGCGGCGGTCCCCGTCAATTGCGCCCAAGACAAACCAAAAGACGGGTGCAAAAAGCAACTTTGTTCGGCCCCGAAATGTGTGCAACAAGGAGGAAAATCGCATGGTATTTATAGGATGCATAGTGACCTACCAGCATTCTCGAATCAGAAAACCGAAGGACAGACATCAAAAAAGCAGTTAAGGTCACTAAACCACCAATGAGCGTAGCGGAATAAAGGCCAGACAGGTAAAAAAACTACTGGAGGTCACCTCTCGAATGTTCACGACACTTCCGCTTATTATGATTGGATAGGATCGTCTTCTCGAGGAAGGAGTCGGTTTTGGACGTGAAGGAGTCGGTTTTGGACGGAAAAAATGGGTTCCTCTAACAGTTTCATTCACACAGTCTTACCAAATCCGCATAATAGTGGATGTAGCGTACAAGAAATTGAAATCAACATGCTGATCACCAAGAATAAAGTGTACACTTGGAGCAATTTTTCACTGACTAGTGGTAGCAGAATCGTTACAGTTGAGGTTACTTATGATGAAAGAGAAACCAATTCATTTTACAATGCACATATTGATCAAGAAGTTAGGGTAAGAGTGATTATATAGTAAGGCAAATTTGAAGCAATACGACCTAAGCTATTAGCCTATTAAAATTCCTACTTTGATACTCACTGTGACAAACTTGTCAAATTAGACGTTTTGTTTAATGGAATGTACAAATACTAGAGTTTGCTGCCTGTAAAAGTAAACACCATATGCATGATGTGACATATTGGGATACTTTGTTGTAAAAAGCTGGGTTTCGGAGGCACCTACCGCTTGGTGTCCAGCAGCTCGAGGAATGTGGAATAATCAACACGTGCATCTCCCATAGGACCTGGAAAAAGTAACAGATTGTGTTCACCTGTTCCCACACGGATGTAATGTATCCTCACTCCCTTGACACGTTCGAACAGTCCACAAGGATGCATTTTGCTTGGAACGTTCCATGATATCATTCGTAATACTGTCCGGAGGCGAACAAAAGAACACCATGTGTTCCGCCCGGTTGGTGTGTTCATTGCTGCGGACCAGCGAAACGAAATAAATAGTTGTACGTGCGAGAACTAACCTTTTGCGCATTGTTGGCAAGTGGATACCATAAAACGCTGATCACGTGATCATCCCAAATTTAGCAAACAGTTTCTATTGGTCGGGAACTGAAAGTGATCAGGAGAGAGTTTTGTCCCATCCGTCTTAAGTTGCTATATCTCTGTCAGTATTCTCCTCTTACTAACCGTGGTATAATGCAAAGTGGTTTTATGCAACAAATCGAGCGCTGATAAGATGTACGACCATGAATCACCTATGCAACCTACATTATATCTGTTGTATTCTTTGAGGCTGTCGTTGCAAGAGCTACGTTATCAAAAGAGGAATGAACTGAAGCCCAGACACAAAAGAATAAGATTTACTAAATGCTTGTTTAAAGCGTAATCCCTCTGTAATTATCCAGTACGCAAAGACAGAAATAAGATGGAGCAGAACACAAGAAACCTGAGGTCAATGACAAAGTTCAGTCCACTGCAAAGATTATAAATCAAAGCTTAAATTCTAAGCCCAGATAAAAAGCTGCAGCTCGGTGTCAACCTCGAAAATGAACCTGTTCCTAAAGCATCCCTCACCGACGCGATTGAGGAAACTGTTACTCTATACTGATCTGAATAACGTCATCACTGAACAATTGTACAGTTGACAAAGCGAACGAAAGATTCGTACTCCGTGTCTCACTAGTCGATATGGCTACCGAAACCCTCACATAACTAGTGTGTCATCCCAGTTGGGATAGTTGCCTAGGTTGTCCCCTAAAATACAAAATATCGGAACAAACAACGTCGTCCGAATGGCATAAGTAAAAGAAGCGTCATGGAGAGAAAATCATAAAAATAAAAATATCGTTTGTACGACAACGATTTGGTTATATAATGCGTAACTTGCTGTTCAGTTAGCAAGTGTTGGGTTCAAGGGACTAACCATAGCAACACCGTCTATCTATTTGTAATCCAATCGAAAACCGAAGTTACTGACTTTCTGCGAAGCCATGTTTATTCGAAATTACCAACTGCTGTTATGTGCACAAAAGTGATTGAGGCAACCCACCGGATTGCCATGGTCGTGATTACACACCACTTGATGTGCTTGTAGGTGTGTCTATTCCCTGTTTGTCTTTATCTGTATGATGTATACTCCGAACATGTTTAAGTTTGCGACTGATGGTAGTAAACGGTATGTTGACATATCGTAATATGCTCCGATGATGTGAATTTGTTTTGTCCATCTCATTGCTATGAAGTCACAACTTGATTTTCTCTCCATGACACTTCTTTTACTTATGCCATTCGGACGACGTTGTTTGTTCCGATATTTTGTATTTTAGGGGACAACCTAGGCAACTATCCCAACTGGGATGACACACTAGTTATGTGAGGGTTTCGGTAGCCATATCGACTAGTGAGACACGGAGTACGAGTCTTTCGTTCGCGTATTGCGCATTATTAAGGAACTCGTAATCGATAGTTGCAAATTTCTCTATAGAGAGTTCGTTGCATTTGAATTAGGGCTTGGTAAGTTTCACACCACTTCCTAGTAGAAATGGACTTCATCGACGCTGACTACTGATCTGTCGAGTGTGTCATTCAGGTGATAAACGAGGGTCCGCATAAATAGATTAGCGATTTCCGAACCCGGGTTGGCTCGGATTTTGTGTCTAGTATGTTGTGTCTGTATAAATGTGTGCCCCCCAATATTAGAATCGCAGCATGTTACGACATTTTGGTTGTTGATCTGTAACGAGAATGTTCGTATCCAACAATAGAGTTGAAAGACTTGCGTCAGCTCTCTGAGTGCGCAAGCTCTGCGATCAACACACATCCAGTTTTTGTGACAGCCTTACTGATAGAGCCAGTATCACATCCATTCGGATGGACACAACGAGGTATCTGAATAAACATGTCGGTACGAAGTGTATCCGCGTAACGCGCGAGTCACATTAGATAGTTTGATTAGCATCAAGCTGGTGGCCGGTTTCACAAAAAGGCCGAACGCCCGTATGACAGTGAAAGAGGTTAATGGCTGACCAGTCAGATGAACACAAACAGAAACATACTCTCGAATCAGCTTTCAATTGGCACGCCTTTTCGTATAATAAGTTGAGTGGGTTTGTTTGGTTAAAAGTTATTCACGTTAACCAGAACGATGGGATCACGTTATCAACGTGTTTCAGTAACCCGATATCGACGTACGTTGTTCAAGTATTGTGCTCGCACAAGACAGTGAGCTTTGAAAGACGTTTATTGATAAATTTGTATATAAAAAAAACCTGGAATTATACAGACGCAAACATAACTTGCACGACCGACGAAAGTTGACGCATTTTAAAAATTGTACATAATTGGTTGCTTTGTTAAAGCTTTTCGCGCAAAACCTGTTGGTCTTCTGTTATCGTTGTATTGTTGTGTTCTGAAACCTGAAAGCTAACATCAATTTCTGTACGTGCGTCGTTCTTTTGCATCCGTCTCATCAGCACCACTGAATGGTATGCAATGTACGACTGCATGCCCTGTTTCACATGAGTTCTACTAGGTGCCAGACACCTTTTTGCAGAACAACTAAGTATGATATTTTCTATCCGTATCTACGAGTTTTTGTACTGGGACCCCTGATAGTTGGTCTGCCCTATTTAACGAATAAATTACGGTCTTTGAAATAAATTGAGCATGCCTGTATCTGTTAGGAGACGCATCTCCTTACGAAGCAGTCAGGATGCATCACACCACCACGATCGGTCGGTACACATCGGATGGTATGGTCGTGGGCGATAGTGTTCCCACTCAGCCAATTAGATCGCAGTCGTGTGCCTGTGCGCTATCTAGACTGTTTTCTCACGTTGATTTCTGATGCCCCCCGTAACGTGATTTGTTCTGGCGCTCTGATTGCCGTATATGGTTGTTTCAATTGAATCGCTCTGTGTTTGTCGGCCATTTATAGTAATCGTTTCGTCCCATAAATTTAGAGCCTCTGTGGCCTAGTTCTGTCTAGCCCTTCCAATAAACGGGTATCGCGTTTCTTTTTATTTCTCGGTTTTGGGTCGAGCGACTGAGCGCGTACCAAAACGGACGACCTAATAGTATCCAACAGCATTTATATGTTAAATCAAACTTTACTACCAGTCTTCGTCACTTTCGTTGAAGGTCAGTATTTTATTTTGATCCGAGACGAAGTCTAACTGCACATCTCTAGTGACCGCCCAAATAATCATTTGTCACATACGATTCCAAATACTAAGTGAATAAACGCCCTATTTAATGATCTAAATAAGTCCTCAATCGCACTTCTAACTCACTAGCTCTTCCGACGAACTGAGTTTGCCATGGCACAATCATGAAGGCCAGAGTTTAACCCCAGGTCCGAAGTAGGTAAGGACTTAACAAATTTGAAACTCACATCCATCCCTTTCGTTCGAAGTTGGCCGGTCTCAAAGTTAACCGGGATGCGAAACATATCCGTAGTTGTACGTTGCGTATAACTCCAGTTATTCCTCATTCACAAGAATGTTCATAAGCGGTTTTTAATCCCGCAATCTACTGTAAGTAATCAAGGTGCAATACGAGTGTGCTTTGATAAAGTCTGAACTCGAGTCTAGTGCTTCCATCCGAAGTGGACTATCGAAAAGGTTTGGTTAAATGTAAAGTCTGCGATGAGATGTAGGCGGTACAGAATTTGAAATTGCGTACACCCTCCGACTTCTACTAATAAGTACAATTATGTATGCACTCATACTACCGAATTCCCCCCTGTCGTAATTACTTAAAGTGCACACAACTTATAACTGCGGTTGGCAAGTTCGTAATTCCAGCCTAATTATCATTACCAAATACGTTATGTTCACCAATTCGTCTGTTCTCTGAAAAATAATTTACCTTGCGAACGGAGCTTCAATCCACGAAACAGTAGCATTGTACTGGTGGCTACGTGCTAGATAAACCACCTCAAATGTCGATAACGTCTGCAAACCACTCATTCGACGAACGAAGTGCTCACAATGACAACAGTAAAACAGAACAGCCGAGTTCCACAACACCGATATCGGCCTGTCGAAAAACCGTCACCAATCTGTTGCTCGTGAGTACCACATGAGTTATCAGTGCACGCGCGTTCTAACAAGTCAGTCATTTGCCTGAAGACCGACTGCAAGGGCAGCTTACACCATATGAACACTACTTATGGATCATAACTCAGAGATAAAGTCAACAGTTCTCACAATCCGACTGAGTTGTGTTCCGATACTGAAACTATGCTATAAAGTTGGGCTCGTACAGTGATAACAAGTCATCTGGGCATTCATACACAAACTGACGAAGACACCATAGTGACCAGTGAAACTGAATAATTGTTTCTGTTGCTCAAGCCAGTTCGTAAATGAGCACTGCTGAAACAGCAAGTGTTCCTTGATCACGATTGATAGCAACGCTGTAATGGTGCATCAACTGAAATCAAGACCATCATTAGTACTTGGGAGATATTCCTTTTCCTAGTGTCCCTGTTCACGAATAATAATTCCAATGTAAAAATGTAACCTAACGGAAGCGAAATGCAGATCGGCAGTCTACTGATAGTAATAAACCTAACGCGATTAGTAATTAACACATGCCCAGTTACAACATCTACTCTCATCAATCGTCTTCTTAAGCGGGGTGTTTCTAGCTGAATACCGACAGAAGTGGATAAGCCAAGTAACAGTTGAGCATTTAACCGGTATCAACTCCAATAGAGGCATAAAGTTTCATCTCTATATATTTTAGTCATACATCTGCGAGTGAAGAGAAGCTCGGCAAAAAGTGGCTTATCAAAAGACGATAGATGTTTTGTCGCTGTAGATGATGTATTTAGTAATACTATCTGGTAATCGAAAACAGTGATCCGCATCATGAAACATGCTCCTTTCGTTCGTATGAAATTGCTGATTAATACAGTGGAAACGCTTGGTCTTGTTCACAGAAGCTGCGAGAATGTTGCGTACTTGCATCAAAACAGAAAAAACAATAGCTATGTGACCGCGCGTTGTGAATCAAATTCTCCTGAATGATAAGAACATTGATTACAGTCGATTAGTGTGGCTATACAGTATACGAAAAAACCAGCTTAAGATTCGATTGAATAACAACAAAAAACTGCTACAGGGAGTTAAATTTTATTTCCTATCTTCATCCTAGTCAAAAAGTCTTACGACGAAGCATGGAACTCACCGGTAAGTCCATATAAATGAACAGAGAGTGCCCCATATATTAATACACTTCAAAATAAACCAGCAACATATTTATACGAGATAATAATTACAGATTCATTGATCAACCGGAAGCAAACAAGCGATTAGTATCGGATAAACCTTCCTGTGTTTTAATGACTACTGCACAAATGAATATGAACCGGAGAGACTTGGATGTTTTGATAGCTAAACGAAATCGACGGGAATATGCATACGCCGGGCATTTCGCCTCTCAACAGGAGCACAGAACGCCTGTCCAAACTAACCACTCATAGCTCCTTCAGGAATTTTCGATAATTATCGGTCAATTATATCAAGGGTCAGCTGACTATGTAAACCAAATCTCCTCACCTGTACCCAGTAGGTCGAATGGAAACCGAAGACTGTGATGAAGTCAGTTTCCGCACCTCACCCATTCATCAGTACGTTTCCCGAAGTCATTCAACTAGGTAGTCTTCTGTCTCATATCTGAGCGAAGCCCAGCCCAGGTTTGCAAGTTGTATCATGTGACTGATCCACGCAAGCAGCTGAGGATGCTTAGCATAGTGAACCAAGTAGTGAAGAAGACAATACATAGTACATACTACTTGATCCGTCAAAACTTAGTGGACTGTGTGGTGACCGGTAAGTTGGAGTGAATAAGTTACTGATAAGAAAACGTGAAACACTGACCTCTGCGATTTCCAACCATTCAGTCGCTTCACGGTAGCCCATGGAATAAAAAACCGATATGCGGGAAAAGCTCCTTGGAAGCAGATCTAGAAAAGGATTGCTCGAGACAACAAGTGGTTGGTGAGAACTGATTACCATCGGTTCAATTCAGCAATTAACCAACGCAAGGCTAGTATCCACAGGTTATAATCACGGTCTTGCGCACAACCAATGAATATGACTCGTGTTGGTGGCTTACATGTGACGTCTTAGTACCAACCATCGCGTTGATGAGATGCGTATCGTGAGGCGGTCAGTGAGAATGTTCATCGCAGAAGGCGACAGTGAGGTACAAACAAGAACCGTTTGTAAATTAATTAACAGTGGACACAGTATGACACAACAGCAACTGGAGCCAACTTGCCAGTTTTGACCACAATGCAGACACTCAAACATAATTAGAAACTATTGCAAACATTCATCGCCAACATAGCGTGAGCCAATTTCTCGGGATGATAACGCATCCGTAAAACTAGTTTAGGCAGCTCATTTTAAGTTTATTACACTTGAACCCTATCGAATATTTGTAAGACCATTTGGGATGAACAATGAAAGGGAGAGAACCATCTACCTCATTATTATGGACCACGGTGGTCCAAAAAAGGAAAACACACTAAAGATATAGGAATCTGGCATCCTAAGAAAGATGTATGCAGTAGTGTACTCGGAAGATGAAACAACAGAACGAACGATCATCTTCATGTGGATGCACATTTTGGCGGTGCATACATTAAACTTCCTTTTCAAGGCATACTAGATAGCCGTTCTCAATGTGTATCATTAATAAAAAAATACTAACCGTGGGATGGACATCTACCTACCGCGGCGAAACAATGAAATCCGTTAACCTAGGCCACTAGTCTAAAAAGGGCACTCAGTCGTGCAGAACCAGATGCGAAGTGGAAATACGAACAAACAGGAGGCAATGTTTATTATACGAAAGTTACCGTAGGTCTCGTGGAACACTACAGGATACTGACACGCAACAATAGTGTTGGAGGTACAAGATACAACCGTCAAGCGCACGAGCAAGCCCGAAGTATGTGCGGCGTCGTTGGTGCGCATAAGCCAACAAACGTGCAGGAAAACGAACGCGGGTGCGCGCATCAAGCGGACGGCAGGCAGACGTCCTTACGACCTTATGTGCAATACGAACTAGCACCATAGGAAGCACTTTACACACCGTAAAGCAGCCAGATCATGCCTCCAGGTCACTACAGTATGTGAATGATGTTATGCACACTTTTAACCAAGCTGATCTCTTACTCCGTGAGATTCAAGGGGGTCCGCTAGTGAGAGGTTATTCGTAGAAGTATACACAGGGGTCTTCCACTGTGATGCTAAAGGTGGAGAACTAGCCCGCTACTATCGCGAAAAGTGATGGCTTATCGTTGCATTAACGAAGACTGACAATAGTCACAGCTCAATATGAATCCACAACATACGGATTTTCTCGAACGAGATTGAGGAACATGAACATTATGATTGATGGTAACAGGGGATTCTGCTAACACTGAATCGCTACGGCTTACGTGTGGAAATCTATCTGAAAAGCACAAACAGCTGTTTCAACTGCAACTTGAAGACACTGCAATCCTGCACAGAGGGATAAGTAGACGGGTAAAGATGTTTAGTGGGAATGTCAATTTGACTCGTTTTGGGACAGACGGGTTTTACATCTGCTGCGGGCAAAATCTACAAGACGAATCCGGTCTCGTTTTCAAACTCGAAAGATAACTGTTCTGGAGAGCTGTGGACGGATCAGGACTGGAACAGAGTACCCTCGAAATCCTTCAGTCACGTTTCTATGGTAGACAACGTGTTCAAAGCCCCACAGTAAACTAGACGAACATTTGAAGTCTACCATAACCAGCAAATAAATCCCACACAGGAAAATGAGGGTAGCATCTTCAACGAACAGGAAATTTCTTGCTGATTTCGATGAGACGACAAAGGCGGATGGAGGACCAGGTGTGCCTGATGAATCCCAAATATACAAAAATGAAATCGACACATTGCACTTTGCTAAGTGGTTACGGCAGCCTGTATGGTATGTAAACGTGGATAGGCTATTTATTACAACCGATCAGCAAACCTAGGGTCAAATGTGGTACCGTAAGCAGACATCTACTTCTGGCCAGTTTTCCAGACGACCAATGCGTGTATTTATCTTGCAGCATAGTCTTTATCATTCGAATGACAAGCTTTGCCACTGGTGAAACTGCCAATTACGAGGTGGTAAGGATGCCACCACCAGCTTAGGCCAATTTGGCTCAATGCTGTGGGAGCATTGCACCGCTCAAATGCTGCCTGGTTTACCGCTGGCAGTGGGTCTACCGGCATCTCGATCCTATCAATTCTGACCAGTTTGGATTGGCCTTGAAAAATAACTAGAGGTAACGCAGCACTTGTAAACGGCTTCTCTTTAACTAACTACACCAAACGTCAACCACCTCTTCCTAGAATAATTATCATCTGTCCGTCTTCTATACGCTTCATACCTACAGTTGTACTACAACGTGCAATCCGCTCCCTTGCCGTGGCTTTTTCTGGATTGGTCAACTGGAACATGCTAACAACTTGTCAATTCTAACTACTAGTCAACACGTGTTCTTGCAACTGTCCAGTGAAACAATGGCACCCAACCTAGCTCACCTGATCGATCACAAAGGTACACCGTTCAGGTAGTCACTTTACGATGAGGACTACAAAGTGAACAGGTGTGGAAAACGAACTGTGGAACAGCACAAGATGACACAAAGTGAGATCATCGTGCGACAACGGTGAACAATGATCGAGGAGACAATTGTGTTCGCTGCCTGTAGGAGGGCGGCACCACACCACTTCCGGACAATATCCTCAAGATTACTGATGACTAGTCGGGGGTTCGGTTGATTTCAAGTTGACCGTAGCCTTCATATCTACAGACTTTTAGCTAGCCTCTTTCGAAAGGAAGCACTAGACTTGAGTTACACTCTTGTTAGAGCTCGTCGGCGGTGCATATCTTTGCCACGGTTGGGATTAGAACTCTGGGCATGTCATCAGGAGACAGACACTTTGACCACTGCGCCAGTGATTATCACATGCTTACCAAACTTAATCTTGCACATACGTGACTCGACGTAATTTGGCGAAGCATCTGCATAAATGAACATAACCGAAAGCTTATAGATGAAATGGGGATTGTGTCTTATGGCGAACGAGAGGCATCGCATTGACGCTAGCGCCAGATAACCAATATTGGTCCGAAAAGATTAATAACACGCAACTTGACCTAACAAATTAGTAGTGTTCATATTGCTACAATCAACACATATATACCCTCTGAGTCAAAGCAAGGAGGAACAAAATGGTAGAGCACAAATTTCCAAAAGGTGTATTTTGCAAGAGTGACAGAAGGACGAAGAGAATGCGTAAACCTTGTTACATATCACGTCGTTTAATGATAGCCTGAATGAGATAACGAGATAATTCCAAACGTCGGATCACGCGGCAAACAAAGAAAATGAAAGGAGCGACAAATAGACGGTCAGGATAATTCGGCTGCATCAAGCGTAATAATTCAGATTGGTTTTCTTCTTTGCTTGCACTTCTAGAATAGCATCCATGTAATCTTCGTGGGTGATTTCTGAAGCATTTCGCCGCAAAGCTATCATGCCCTGCCCAAAGGAGAGGGGAAATTAGGTTGAATAACAGAAACATTAAAAAAACACCACGGTAAACGTTAGTTTTTGCCGGCAATTTTATCAACGGCTAACGATGAGGTATAAAAGCACTACCAGATGGGATAATAATCTGAGCGGATCTACAAACTAAGTAGTGTATCCTCGACACCTTTGAAGGCCACCACGAACACGCAACAGGGGAATCTTAATTGAAGAACCTTACCTCTGGACGTGGTTTCTCGTCCTAAAACATCGTTGTGTGTCTGATAGGTGAAACCTCACTCAAACCACTTAGCATGCGTCACAAGAAACTTCTGCAGTGGAAATTCTACTCAGTGCCTCCTCATGAGGGGATCAATTTATCCATTGCAGTAGGGAAGCTAAAAGTGCAAGTATAAGTCGATCGGAAAATCATTAGAGTACCATCCAGGGAAACAAAACAACTGGTTAGGAACCATCTGGAAGGACATATATACGGCTCCATCTGTTAGGGAGGCCAAAGAACTAAGTGATGTGACGGTTGGAACAGGTTTGTGGAGTAGGCTGGACACCCTGAGTGATTAGACCCATCCAGATGAGATTTACATCAGCATACGCAGTCCTCAATAATCTGTGAAGTCCGTGCTTCACTACTATCTCCCGTAGACCAGGTTAACTGAGCAAAAGATCGTGATGTGGCCCCATTGGTCAGCCACAATCAACCAGAATAGTGTGGAAAATCTTGCCCATACAAAAAAGATGGGCTGCAGTAATATAACCACATGCTTCATTCTTTGGCAGAGGCACTAATCCATAATTAAATACGATTACGGCTAAGACAAACTGCTCCATTTATTACTCGCTTGTACAAATATAATTAACACGATGATCCCACTCTCCTTCGCTTCCGGACACAACAGACTGGTTTTACGTGTCAAATGCGACGGAAATCAGTTATACTGGTTGCACAAATGACAGAACCTAGTCGTGTTCACCAAAAACTACTTAAGCCAGCCACCTTCGAATTGGTAACGTTAATGCACATGCGCTAACAGACAGCAACTGCATGCACGCCGGAAGCTCTCGCCCTCTACATCGGTTGTCTTACTGAAACACGTATTACGGACTCAAATGTGGTACGTCTCCAATTCCCACCACACGTACAATGAGCATACCTAGAGGTCCCATAATTCCAGCCACTGACCATGTTAATGTTGGCATTGTCTTAAGAGGATACGAAGAAAAAAGCTGTTTAAGCGAATCACCGATGAAAGCCGCTTTTGTGCTTAGTTAGATTAGCGGGAGACGCAAACAAACGTTTCCAGTTTCACAGTGCAGTATAAATTCCTACCGTCCACAACCCAAGCTCGGCAAAACGTTGGCGCGCTCATCAGCACACCAGCCTTCTGCTATGACAGATCTCAAAAACGATAAAATTCGTTGAAAACCTGAAGGTGAGAGAAGACAAACTGACTGGTGGCAAACAGATCATGGGTGACCCTCACATTAGGCACCAAACAGACAATCGTAAACGCCAAGTGAATTTCTGCGTCAATAACTACATCATAACAAGCACAAACTTCCTGCACTCTAACAGCTACTCGATAGCTCCTGATACTAAGAAAAATTTAAGACCACCTAAATCACAACTACTTCCGATAACGTCACAGGTAAACCTAGACCGTTCAATTCACATAACATCAGGCAACCGTTTTCGACTGCCTACATTTGTGCACGCGATACGACGAAGACGGTCACAAAAAGGCACGTCCGTTGATACATATGCAAAGATGTCCGTACTTGGACAAACCAGCGAACAGCATATAAACATGGCAAAATACATCTACACACCACCACTGTACCTAAGAAGTTTGGTTTAACAACCATACAAGCTGGGTTTGTTCACCTCGACGTTATTGGGCTCTTAACACCTTCTGACGGTTCTGCGAACGCCGTAACACGGAAAACGTTTCGTTAACACGAAGGGTGATATGGTAAAGAGACCTTCACAAGTTAATGGTCAGTTTGGGCAACACACTTCAACAACAACACTCGCGCTACCACCAACAGAAACGGTTTTACCACTCTAATGCCAAATTATGCGGATTGATGAGGAATGTGACAAAAAGATGACTTGATTGTTCTAAGGGTGAACATATTCCCGTTGTTGTGTTAAAGGGCACATACAAAAATGGGAACAGATGGGCCAGAAAAAAAGATTCCCGTGACAAGTTTGTAGTGGTGATACTATTGTAAGTGAGATTCCACCAGGTGAACACTCCGTTTACTTACAGCCTCCACACATACAGCCTTGCATTGCGCACCGTTGAAATCGTCCGTACAGCGCGCCAGTTCCTCATAATTTACATCTTTGCTGGGAGCAACTGAATCATAAATAACACAAGTTACTTCACATTCATTTTTCTGGAATGAATTTGCATTATCCGAGCTCTGGCCTCCTCGTTTGGAGCAGGGAATTCAATCTTCCGATCAAGGCGACCACTACGAAGCAAGGCAGGATCAAGGATATCGACACGGTTGGTGGCCGCAATAACTTTAATGTTGTGGTTAGGCTGAAAACCATCCAACTGGTTTAACAGTTCCAACATGGTACGTTGAACTTCCCGATCGCCGGCACGTTCACTGTCGAATCTTTTTGTACCTAAAAATAAGAATGATTATGTCAAAAATTCAAACCACTGAAAATATTGATAAACAGATTGGGAATAACACAACGTTTCGAGCAAGTTGTAATACTCTACGTTTCAACCACTTCGGGTGGCCTTCCTCAGGAGTGTTGTCAACACTGAAAATATTCATTCTTTTTTCCGCATCCCAACTTACCTTTTACGTTGAAAAGTAAACAGAGCCCGATGTACAAAAAACAGTGCAGGCGCACTCAAGACATTTCGCTAATACATCTTTTTTCCGAGGTGTCAGCGTGCACTGATTGAAAACTCAATATCTTCAAATCTCAATGATTGATTAACCCGGCTATGCATTTTCGCATTAAACAAGTGAGAATGACCATCAAAATTACAACCCACACGTGATGTGCTCCACAAACCACAGCCCAATTACAACTGTAGAGTAGTACAACACTAACCAGATCGCTGCTTTTAGTACTCAACGGCACTTCAGTGCCTGTTTCCAGGCCCAATCAGTTAGCAATGTTTGACTCGGTTCGGAAAAGTTGAAACAAAATTCAAAAAGCAACATTAGCGGAACAAGGGTTAGCGATTAGAAAACGTAATACGGATGGAACCAGTCACAGAGACGGTAAATTCTTGTAAACAGTTCCAGCTCATCTAAGTCACCCATAATGGCAATGTTAAGTGTAAGATAACGTAGGGGGCTAACAGACAGCGTATTCACAAATTGCAACCGCAAACGGGATACTAGAGGAGCACTTTAAGCAGTAGCTTCGATGCCCGTAAACAACATAACATGCATCGTGGCTGTAAAGAAATTCGTCTTCCCAGCCGTTTACCATACATCAGTGGCTCACAACGATACTTCACTGCTATACACTCATGGAGAGAACAGTGACCTCTGACTAAGAAGCAGAAGGAATGGAAAGTGTCCAATTAATAAAAAAGTGTCTAGAGTCAGATATTCAATATGAAGGCACTTACACTTTACGAACAAACAACTGAGCTAGAGGTAGACGCAAAGCCGCCTCTGCAGGGTAGCCTCTTTGTGGGTTTCATCAATCAGCTTCAGTAACTGCGCTTATTAAAAAAACTGTATTCAACGTCCATATCGCTGAGGCTGATGAGCTGCACCTGTCCTAGTTTTGTGAGCCAACGACTGAATCGCGAAGTCCTCCAGCTGAGACAAACTTGATCAACAGTGGCTAACTCATCAGCAATCGCCTTTATTGTCCTTATACCAGCCAGTTACAGCATCGGTAAACAGTGTTCACCGTGACTAGAGAAATTCAACAGATGGCCCCACCACCTAAGTCTGTGTCCCTGAAAGTTGAGTAAACGAACTCACATGATCCTCGTTGTCAAACAAACACTTCATAATCACGCGTTGGTTTCACTCAATGTGTGCAATTGAGTGCAAACGAATAGCTGAAGATAGTTAAAATCTCCGATCTTAAGCGATCACGGGTCGCAGCCGTAGAGTAAAAAGACTCACAATCGTCATATAAACGCGGCCTAGTAACTTCAAAAAAATATCACCGTACCCAGAGATGATCTAGACGAACGAAAATCCTCCCACCCGTTTGGAGATAAGAACACTTAATTTGTCCCACATATTCAACATTGTGGTTGTGTTGTAATCCTTGACTCAGTACACCGGTTCGACCACGGTATAATAAGACGATTGATAGGAAATCGGGTTCTGCTCCTTGACGTAATTAACACGGCAATCTTGGTCCCGAAACGTGTGCAACAAGGAGAAAAATTGCATGGTATTTATAGGATGCATAGTGACCTACCAACATTCTCGAATCAGAAAACCGAAGGACAGACATCAAAAAAGCAGTTAAGGTCACTAAGCCACCAATGAGCGTAGCGGAATAAAGACCAGACAGGTAAAAAAAACTAGTGGAGGTCACCTCTCGAATGTTCACGACACTTCCGCTTATTATGATTGGATAGGATCGTCTTCTCGAGGAAGGAGGTGGTTTTGAACGGAAAAGATGGGTTCCTCTAACAGGTTGCAGCTTCTTACATGCACGATCATGTCAGCAACTTCCAAAGCTTCGTTATACAGCAGTAAATTAGCTTAACCGGCGCAGTATTTTGAGGCTGCAAATTGCATTCCGAAGTAAATTGTAGAGCTGGAACGTATCCTTAACGTAACCTAAACGTAATCAAAATTAGACTTCCAATGGGATAGACGTTCATACCATCGTTTTGTGTGCACGGCAGTCCTGCATTATTTTGCTCATGGAATTTTTTTTTAAGTGCTGGAAGCGAACGGCTTCTGCGTGCAGCACTATTGGTGTCGAAACTACCGGGCACTGCCATAAACACTAACTGGAGCTGAAGCAGGTGAACAGAATGCCGATAGCACAGTTAATCCGGATCTCTCAAAAATCCTTGAAGCCGCCAGGCATTAGAAAGAATATTCCCTTATGAGATTTTAGGTTAAAAAAAATGAGAAGTTCAGGCATAGCTTAATCACGTCAGATAGCTAAGCCAACTGAGAAAGTTGAATCAGAAGTGGCTTTTATCACAGGGAATACTAGAAGATGCTTTAAGTTGATCCTTATCGCTGTTTCCCGGTGCCCGTCTGTTTGTGAACCTATCAACTCAACAGTAATGTACCCAAAGGATTAAGTAGCTGGACCGGACATTTCCAGGGCCAATTTAGCCGATCCCAAACTTCTAACGTGTTTCTTCATACATCGTGTCTTGGACAGCCGTCTACCAAAGTAGACGTTCGCGAATGTACTTAGACTTTAATGTAATAAAGTGGGTGGTCCAGACGGGCTTGTACTGACATTTTACAAAAGAGGGGTAAGGCATGAATAGAAATTTTGACACAGTTGCTCCGGCTACTGTGAGAGACTTAGATCACCTGCGCTGGAGTCGTATAAGTATAGTCATCATGATCAAAAGAAAAAGCAGGGATTTTTTTGCAAAAAACGCTAGGGAATTAGCAATAACAAGTTTTAATCACGGTTCAAGAATTCCTTAAATTCTGTCGCCCCATTGCAATAAAGGAGGCAAATGCTACGAAAGGACAGGGACAGTTTGGCTCTGAAAAAGGGCGCATACATCACAGTTCAAGCTTTACCAAATTGGGGAACAGCGTCGCACATACAGTAAGCGAACACTAACCGTGTGTTCAATCGTTTGTCCGGCTCTTCGACGGACCACTGTGGATAACATACTTGCGTTCTGTGGTTTCCCTGATTCGTTTCAGCCCTGCCGAGTTTCGTATCTGCCTCGTATGGCTCCTCACTTGACGTAGGCGTTAGCTCCCTATATCCGTGGTCTTACGACGTGCAGGTTTTTGTTGATGATTCCAAACACGCGAATTATCCATCTGACCCACTGGATTGGCTGAGACTGATAGTGATTAGTGTCCCACCGAAATGCTTACGCAACTGAGTAGTTCGTGTTGCCATCGATGACAGACCGACTCTTCAAACTAGTAACAGTTTGGACTGTGGCGACAATCGTTTATTGGGTTAGTTTGTTGTCATCTGCGTGTTAGACGTCAGATTTGTTCTTTTTTGCGACGATTGATTTCTACGGACCCGCTGCTTGCTCTAAACGCGTTTTTGCTACAATTAACCTTGAAACGAGCATTGTTGAGGTTTGCATATATTATCCATTCTTGATGCATTACTGAGCACCGTAACTCAGACTGCTAACTTTGCTTTAGTGGGCATCTCGGAACTGAAGCTACGCACGACTCCGTAGTTCGCCATGTTTTCGTTTACAGGTACCATACTAAGGGCTCCTAGTCGGTTAAAGCGATTTCCCCTAAATCCCGCAGTGAGACAAGTCAACGAATTGCATGATAAGTTCTGTCCTGGCTGTAAGTGTGTCACTTACTACATGCTAGAACATGACAAATGACCTATACAGTATATTGTCTTACAAGAGAAGGCGTGCTCGGAACGAGTGGAGTAGCCTGGTTCAAATGAGATGCGATGACGTTATTTGATAGCATCAATCCTTATCGGCTTTATCATTGGTGACAGTTTGGACAACGTTTCCACCAACTAGTAACGAAGACAAAAAGCACCCGAATGACCGTTCTAGAAATCCAATGTAGCGTTTGGGCTTACGTATTGTGTAGATCAGGAGGATACTGCTGATTAAAACTTCCCTCCTTCCAAATATACCGAAGAACAGTCAGACGAAAAGCAATGTCACAGGGAAGTACGTCACATAGCTAAATACGCAGAAGTGTTCGAGTAATAAATTGTGGTCACTGAGTATCCAATAGGGTTACTGCGGTAACTGCAGCCTTGTGGTGTTGTAGATAAGAAACAATGGGACAGGAAAGCTACCCTCAAGCAAAAAGCATTTCAACGCAGCGTTCGGCTGCTATAACCAGCTTATTGTACCAAACATTCGAAAAACTCGGTATTACTCAGAAGTATGACGCAGCGTTGAATATCCGTATCACGCATACAACAGCTGTGAGATTGACTTTGTATCACAAAACGTTCGCAATCAAGTGTCACAAGTTGTTTGAGTACTATTAGGTTATTTAAACTTAAAGTGGCGGCAACTGGGACTCGTGTCCGTAACCATGAGATTGATGAGCGGCATTACAGCCATTGGGCTACTGCCACACTGTCAGACCACACGAGAAAACGGCGACACAACAATCGCCAATCGGGTGCCTCAACCTCACGTATGACAGAAGGTCCAAACACGATCACATAAACGTACACGCCTAAGTAGTCAATCGCTACATCCATACTATTCTTTGTGAGAAGCCAACATCGCCAATAAATGATAAAAGTGTACACTGAAATCTCTTCATAGCATTCACTTTGAAAGTTGGTTACGCAAGGCTGATATCGAAACTGAGAATAGTTTTGTGGACGGCTGGCGAAGTTGGGAAACCATACTCGGATTGATAGCCATCAGATCCTGCTTACGGTGGGTAAGGGGCGTACAGGGTTGCGTGGTAGTCATTGTTAGGGGGTAGAGTGAACTTGGCCTTAGGAACAGTAAGGAGAATGTGCGAGATACGGACTTAATAGTCACTTGGATAATTATTCCCGACCTCACGTGACATTAAAAAATGTAGTTTGATGCTAACAGGGCAGCATTCCCGCAGGTCATGTTAGCTCGCGGGGTCGGGTGAATGCGTGCATTAATGGAAGACTGCTGTCTTGGCCTTTTAAATTCCATTGTGTTGCCGTACCCTTATATACGGGTCGCGCACAGTCGGTCAGAGTCCAGAGTATTTGATCGAGATATTCGCTCGAAGTGTTGGTACTCACTGACACAACGTAGCGCGTTCCAGTTATTCAATGAACTGAGAGTATGCGAACTTATCCAACCCAGGGAACACTGGAATTCTCTTAAAACAAGTCAAAGTTCGATCCAGCAGCCGATACAACGATGACACTTGTATCGTGACGCAGATCTAGAAGCATGGACACTTTTATAAACAGCCAGAGGCAACGGCAAATTTAGGCAAGGAGAGTGTTTTCAGCCCGGCTGTTAGCAACACTCTGTGGCTGTTCGCCTCACAGAGGAGATTCAACGCACCCTTAACAAGCCTTTTCTATGGTGTAGCAACTAGTAAGCTTACTAAGCGGAAAAGCGCGTTGTTTTTACCACGTAGGCTTCCTAGTTATAAAACAGTCATTTGCAGCATTCATACAAACAGACATTTGCAAACAAGTTGTTCAGTATCAGATCTGTTCGGATACAATTGACACAGCAGTTAATAAATTCTATCGTAGAAATTAGCAGTTGAATCGCAACACGGCAAAAAAATGGTGGTTTCACACCATCTACCAAAGTTCAGTGGGTAAATCAGTGCCACCAAATCCTTGCCAGATGTTTCGGTGGTGGGCGAGCCAAAGTGACATGAAACCTCTCACGATAATTCAAGGTCTCAAAATTATCTTAGATAACTAACTACTGTTGGCACCATTCAGTTAAAGACTCGTTCATTTTGAAGTATGCAACTACGTGCTACCGTTCGTATTTACTTTCTTTGCCCAGAAGCAATCCGCTTGCAAATGTAAACTGTCTAACAGGAAAATAATCCGAGGTTATAAGTACACATCACGAACACTAGACAGAAACCCTAGAGGTTGCGGCAGTATGTTATGAGAAATCCGGTTCCAACGTAGCAGATGTGGCAAAGATGAACTTCGAATTGGCTGATGGAACTTAGGAGCAAACGCCAACTGAACTCCCAAATGGGGTAAAACGAACACCGTGGACAGAAGAGCAAGCTCATGGAAACTTGGCGTTAGGACCTAGGGGGGGAGCTTGACTGACCGCGCTGAGACAAATAGTATATTATGAAGAATATGCGAGCGTCAGTTTCCAGGATTTGTGCATGCAATGACCATCGAAAGGAAGTAGAAGTCTATTCACAAGCTTACAGCTCATTGTGCCGATCCGAAAGAAAGTGAGCAATTTAAGGGGCGATTCAACTAAGCTGAAGTAGCGCACTCGATCGTGCGCGATGAACGTGGTCAGACACAGCATTCGTAAGGAGTTCCTGCTAGAGGTCCAAATGCTTTTAGACCTGAAAGTATCAGGAAAATAAGGCTTCTGGTCGAACCCACTTGAAGGCAATAGGGAAAGTTTGCCATTTGAACTGACCATTTTTCTTCATATGACGCTAGAGAGGTACCTCTTCAGTAGGGCTTCTTAACGATCCTTTCAAGCATCAAAAGGTGACAGAACATAATGTGACGGCGGCAAATTTATTAGCCCCATCTCCATCAAACCCAGTAAGTTGTGGCACAGAAACCACTTATTGGTTAACCGTGTTATAAGCATATATACCCAGGACTGAAAAGAAAGACCTACGGTACTTACGTTCGTCCTGTTTTGTTCTGACTTAGAGATGTGACCTGCTTGCGACGAACACACAAATAGATATGCTAGGCTTAGCCAACAATGTCAGTGGCAATCAGTTCAAGTCAAGCAGAATGGTCGCGTTAGCAACCAGGCTGTTGGACAGCAAGTGCTTTGGAACGTTCTGGATAACACATCAACTGGCCAAATAATCACGTTGCACAGTCTGTGATGGCCGGGTCATGTACTTCGGCTGAACAATTACCGCATTGGGCACCATTTACTGAGGCAACCAAGGGATGTGTGAAACTGCGCAGAGGTCAAGCAACGAGGTAGCGAAATGTGAAGGGCCTGATTATTCCACTCAGTAAATTAAATAGAAATGGCTAATCAGGGACGAGGATCTTGTGTCCGCTCAAGCCGATGGTTAGAAGCTGTCGAAGATGACAACGTTTCGCAGTCAGTGACATGTCCGCGTCCAGAACCTTTCCGTTTAACTTCGTTTTTATCCACTTTTACCATTTTACTTTTTAACCCTTTGGGGTATCCTACGTCAATTTTCAGGAAAGTGGCAGCTCGAACTAAAGTATGTTCGGCCAGGTTGATCATCGTTAAGGGTGGGTAATATCCAATACCCTCACGAGTATCGAGGGATACGGGCTGCTGAGATACCGAAAAGCAAATGCAAGAGGCACATGCAGTGTTCCGGTCTGGTTGTGTCTGCAGATTATATTCACATTGCGACAGTGAGAGGAGCATCGGTACTTATTTTCTCAGCCAACGGTAGGTGTAGCACACAATCCCGAGTACTATACAAGACTATCTTTGTACGACACACCAATCAACGCAATATTACCTTTTCCCTCTAATTCTAATTTTATTTTCTTAAGGGAAACAACTGGTACATAGTTGGGCTTTTAACCTCTGCATAGTCCGACAAATAAGTCAACAGGCTGCCTTGGTGAATATGAACACGACGTAAGTTGTCTGCGAAAAATGTGGTCATGGTCTTAGCACTGTTTGTTTGAAATCGTTCCTGGATAGCGCCGTAAATCACCAGTTCCTTCTCAAGGATGTAGTCAAACTGAAGTGATGATCGCACTGAACTCCCAGACAACAGCTTGACTGATTGGATTCAAGTGAATACTAGTTCATGCTCCATCAAGCCCGGTGCTTCGTCCAAAGCCTGTCGACGCGCACCACAATGGCGTTGTCTGTCGTATTTGCAGACAACAGTTCAGGCGATGCAAACAACGCTTTCTACGATGCCCCTGAGATTCCCTTAGAACCGGCGTTCCAAGATCACTGCAGTGACTGGTAAAGTGAGCACACAAATTAGTTGGCTGAGCGGTACGTTCAGCGTTGGAACGCAACGCACCAGCAACGATGGTCGCTCACTGCACATGTTTGCAGCTCACGAGCCCGATACATTGAAGTCCGTAGTAAATCAAAGGAGGCTGCGATGCGCTAGATGAAAACCGCTCATGTAACCCAATCAAAAGCGCAAACCGGTCGCAGCTATTGCGGTGTCGTTCCGTGGTATACTGTCGTCCACCTTGGATTAACAATCTAAATACAGATCACATCGCTGTTTCGGTTCACTGTTTCATCGTAAACCCAGAGACCACTTGTAAGCAAGTGTGAAACACGCAGTTGAAAGTTGACCGATAGGACAGTACAAAACTCACTGATAGTTAAAATGTTCAGGTCATAGCAGTGAAACGACCCAAAGAAGCACTGGTCAAAAATCTCAACAGCCAAATGATGACGGCTGGTTCGAAAGAGTACTGTGAATACGAAAAAAGGTAGACCTTTGCTGACCCGATAGAGCATGTGGACAACCGCCGATTGATACTGAACAGGGCAACCAACACAGACTTAAATGGAAACCAACGAAGAGTCTGTGCAAAGATGGCAAGGATTACTTATAGGAGCGAGGTAAAGATGAGGAAGGCATTTATAGCAAGGGATAATCAAGTATAGTCTTCCATTGTTCGTGGTTACATTGACCGGTAAGGCCTACACCGATGACTATTTCTCACAATTTAACAAATCGTGACGAATTACGAAAAAAAGGCTGGGCGTACTGAAGAAATATCCCACCGGCCTGAATCAACACATTGGGTTGTAGATGATGTATGTCGCGTTCATCTGGTAGTTTCCACGATACTTTGTCGGAAACCCAACTGGCTTCAAAATTCAAACTACATTGACAGGTAAAAAGCTCCAGATCTAAACTCTGGTTCTCCAGCTCTTTGCAAAAGTAGTGGCGATAGGTTGTCAGCTAACTAGCCACACTTGTTTGTTCTCCACAGAAGATTAGAGAAATGCGGTCGTTACAACAAGACAGAACTTTGACGCGATGACCTACTGGGCTAAACTGGACGATGTGGCTACCACACCGACAGAGTCATTCACATCAGGTAGAGGTCTGACAAACCACAGTCTGCTGGTCCTCCGGCTGGGGAGTTGGAAGAAGGTGGGCATCTTACTTTTGAAAAATATATTAGTTCTGGTATACTGCCACTCACCCGATGCCTTGCGGTACAGGCAGTATATCGACCCACATACAACCATGAATATTCACAACGCTGTTAACTCCATACTGCATCGGCCAACTCACAGTATAAACCGTGTTACTCTACCTGCCGCATACAGCGGGGTAGAAAGGCGAAAACATCCTACTACTGACCCCTCACACTATTCTATCAAACTTAACTCTAACGTTCCTCCCGACCTCCATTTCCGGTGATTACTCTGCAGGTCCCACAACAGATATAGCTAGTCGTAGTAAAACTGTCAGTAAGTCTTATTTCTTACCAATCAGTCTCAGACCTCCCTCCTCTTTTGTTTAGATCTGCAACGTGAATTAATATAGACGCTTTCAACGTAAGTGCTCTAGAACAGATAGGTCAACAAGCCGCTCTCGCACGCACGTTAGACTCGTTGGATGTCGACGTCTGCTGTACCTCGAGGACTAGAATCCAGGACAGCAGTCAACGTACAGAGCTCATAGTCCTCAGCGCTACGGCCTCAGCCACCGTGGTAGATTAGATTCCTGTTAACAGTGGACTTTGTGGTGTCTGCTTGGCAGGTTCAATTAAGATCAGCTATGGAAGCAAAACCCTCAGAAGTCTTTTCATTGTGTCTGCTTACGCCTCAACTGACTGTAGTGACGTCGGCGTCAGGGATGCAATTTACTCGGACCTAGTCATATGGTTTTGATGTAATCTTTCAGGCCGGAGATATGAACACCCAGGTCGACCGCCTTGGTGGTGCCGAGTCTTATTTAGATGGCAGGTTTGGAATAGCACCACATCGCTCAGACAAAGGCGGGCGATTGTTGCAGCTGGACACTGAGCATAAGCTATTTTTAGCCAGCACTAGTTTTAGACACCGTGCACGTCACTGTTATATTTGGTGTCTACCTTCTTCGAATCAAGCCTGGTCTTAGACAGGCCACACAGCCGTCAGTAACAGCTGGCGGGGTTCAATTCAGGATTGTCGTTCTTATTAGAGCACGTACTTGGATTCAGACCACGCTTTGGTACGTTGCCGCTTCGCTCTTGCCTTTCATGGGCGACAACCCCACCGACAGCAGCGAACTGCTGTTGAGAAACTGGTTATATCGTCGGTAAAGCATAAGTACCAAATCAACTTAGGAAGCTGCCTCGGCATTTCTCACTCTGAAGATCCCGATCGTTGTTAGGTCCGAATCACACATGTCAATCATGAATCGGGTACTGTAGCATGCGGCACGGGAGTACGAGTTGAACAGACATTGGACCCCCGGAGTTGTCAGAAGCTAGACGGAACATTCCTCCTGGCAGTTCACATAACAATTCTAGGAGATATGAAGGAAATGGAAAGGCAGCCTAAACGTTCATAGTGAGTCTTGCTTAGTGAAGAAAGTTGGGGAAATGGAAACCGCTTTTGCTTCAGGGAACACCGGCAGACTCTTTAACCTTATCCGTGCCACTGGTCCAAGCAACCGTCTGTCAGCGAAGCTATAGGTGAGGCAGACGATACACCTACCCGTCATGTCTAGAAAGCCAGAGCGTTGAAAAAAGCACACTTAGTAACACCACCTCGCTTTTTGATTCTACTGTGTTAAGGCCACAAACCACCACTCACAGTCCAGAAGGTTAAAGCGGTAGGCGAAACACTTTAAGGTCAGTTTAACAGGCCTCCTGCCTCTACCGTGTTGACGCCACGAACTTGTAATGTAGTACCCTGGTCAGTAGGTTTGGAACCACCCACTAAGACTCAGGTCCACATTTTTATTTTAGCTCCCAAACGTAGTAGGGCTGTTGGTCTAGATGAACTGGTTCTGACACTTTTCAAAGAAAGTAGGGAAGCGCTAATAGAGGCCTTGGTTCAGTTGTTTCAACTTGTATGTACGATGGAGACCATCCCTCCGTGCTGGGGTCACGCGATAATAGTTCTCACATTCAAGAAAGGAATCAAGGGCTCTTGCGAAAACCATAGGGGAATTAGTATGAGCCCGGTCATTACAAGGGCTCTGGCATCCATTGTACTTTGTCGACTAACTGCCGTTCGAGAGGCAAACATTAGGGAAGAACAAACAGGTTTTTGCCCTAGGCGGGGACGTATAAACCATACTTTTACTCGCCAAATTCTGGAACAGTGTTACGTGTACCGCCAGCCGATAATCGCCGTATTTCTCGACTATCAAGGTGCGTTCGAATCGGTGGACCAATCTATGCTTCCAGAGTCTCCTACACGCAGGGGTGTACTGACCATTTAGCAGTTTTAGCTCCAGGAGCGGCGTACGTCAAGGCTGTCCACTCCCGTCATTTTTGTTCAACTTTGTGATGGATTAACTAGTGGAGTACTATCTCCGACACTCAGAAGGTGCCGGCGTGGATCTCCTACCTGGTGGGAGACTGACCGATCTTGATCGTGCTGACGATAAGGTGTTGCGGTTTGACACTTTCCAAGCAGCATAAACAGTGCTAGACGCTATTTCACGTCATTCCAAATGTTTCGGAATGCGCTTCGCAGTATCAAAATGGAAAGTGCTTCTGAAAGATTGCTGTGATTGTGTAGATCTAATGTTAGATAATGAAATCATGGAGGTTGTTGACTGGTTTGTGTATCTCGGACGCTGCATCAGCGGGGGCCGAGGTGTAGAGAATGAAATAGAGGTGCGTATCCCTAAGGCTAGGGCAGCATTGGCCAAAAGAGAGGTATCTATCTGAGGCTTAAGGGTTGCGTATATCATGCGACAGCGAGGGATGTATTACTTTACGGTAGCCAAACTTAACCGTTCAGGTTAGAAGACGTGAACTGTCTTCAGGTAATTGACCACCGATGTCTGCGTCCAATCGGTCGTATCGGGCGGCACCAACAAGTAAGTAACGGAGAAGTTACGAAGTAGGTTTGGCATAGGTTGTAAAACTAATTCTTTCGTTCACTCCTTACGTTTGCATAGACTTAGATGGTCGGATCATGTATTAACGATGCCAGCAACTCGTCGGCCACAGCGAGCACTCTCTGACGACGCTGTGGACGATTGGCACAGGGTGCAAATTGAACAGATAACTTGACGTCGATAAATGAAATCGTTCACGAAGTAGTTGGTCACTGTAAATCAGGCTCATCTCCCTGGTTAGGGCCCTCGCGACTCCCAGAGTCGGTGGCTGGAGACATTGGGTGAGATGGCAGCTAATCGAGCTCAGTGGCGTGAATGCTGCCGCTGTTTGGCCGAGTTGTCTTTGAAGTGAAAGGTGCCAGAACAAGTGACAATCACAAAGATATTAGGTTTAATTCAGTCGCAATGGAAAAAAAACTCGAATTCCACAAGGTGGATTCTGAAGCAACAGAACAAACCGATTTCCGATCAGGCAGACATGGATCAACCATACAGTAACTTTGCGACAGACAGTGAAGAATCAGCACTCTTTTTTGCAATTAACGGCGGGGACGTTTCGAACCAACAAACTGATTTGGATTTAGCTGCCTTGTATACCCTTCGGAGCCGCCTCAATCACAAAGCAAAGTGAAATATGAAAAGTTATTGAAAACACCGTAATCCCGACCAAAGTACGCGTTTGCTAGCAGCTATCTTCAGCGTTATTTAGTTGAGGCAGCGTTTAACAGGTGCCTGACTTCACCCACTTTACTCTGATGTGTGATAGAATATGTACTGGAAGGAATACACCGAGGTTCTGAGGAGCTAACAGTGAAATCTCCATTGGGTGGTGAGCGGGTTAACACGGAATATGTGAACGACACTGATCTATTTAGTTCTGCAGAACTAGTTAAGTGAAAATATCAGTTGTGTACGATAAAATTTGCATCTCCGAGGTAAAACCACACACTGTTGGTATCGGCCCTTTGATCGTTTCTGTAATGTCTAGGCTCATTACCTTGCTGTAGACACTGCATAAATAATGGTTGTTACAGACAGACCATTACAAACTGATTATCCACTTACCTGGGTAATGCCATTCAACAGCTTGTAACAGTGCCAACAAAAAGCACATTAAGATAGCAGACATGTTGTACACTCATCATCACCATCACAGACAGCAATACATCAATGGGTCTCAATGATGCTTAAATGCCACAAAACCATGGAGAAAAAAGCAAACCCTGTTCAGGGAGAGAGATGGAAGAAAATAAGGAGACGGGGAGGGACCTAACATCAAGGTGCCTACATCCTGCAAACAAACGACCGAGCTGTAAGTAAAGGTAAAACGTTGAATATTCACAAACTATTCGCTACTTGCAACGTAACAAACACGTCCGGTTGGCTAACAACGAAAAGGTCTTCTAAGAGCGCGCTCACCTGAACGTGCTCGATGGACAGATCAGGTCTGCATGCTCCGGTATTGGCTCACTGGTGTCTCGCAAAAAAGTGAGCTGATTCAGCGAACAATGAGTGTCCGTCAGTGCATATTTAGGAAGTCCCCAATTTCTCAAAGGATAATGGATATAAAAATCGACCTAAGCTGGTCAGGTAATGTACTCTTCCTTTTTGACGGGACACGCGCAGCACCCTTCAACTGTTTAAAACAGCTGCAGATGTTCATAAGATGGCGCCAGATGACCTGGCAAGAATGGGTTTATGGTAGCCTTGGCTGCACTACTAATCAAGATCAGGGGTTACCGTTCGTTAGATTGGCGGTACGACAACCAGTCATATGGTCCGCTGGAAACGCTCTCGGACAGAATAATAAGTCGCAATCAAATGTCTGCCTGTATTCGTAAGTGATGATCACGGCTGTTGTGGAGACGTTCAATATAGATGAAAAACTAAAATCCCCTACTACTAATCAGCGATCAAAATATCGCACAATTTAATGAATCCTGTGATTCTAACTCGGAGAAAAGTCCTAGTCGACGGGTCATCGATTAAAGCTGACAGGACAGTTACCGCATCTCCTCTTGAAGTCATCAAGCAATACATGCAAGAGAATAATGCTGAGCGTTCACAAGTGATGATTCAGTAGCACCCAATATGAGATCAATGGCACAAGGTTAAACAGTTGCCTGATGAAAACGTGGCCGGAGTTCTGGCGCCGGCTGCGGCAATTGACGAGCTCTAACAAGAGCGAAACTCGAACCTAGCGCCTCTTATTGAAAGGGACCGACAGGAAAGTCTATGGGAATGCGACAGCTGCGATCAATTGTGGGCGATATTAAATGCATACGGAACTACTGACATTCAGCAAATGTGATTATTAGAAAGGAGGCATGCAGTAAACCGGAAACCCGCGTGAGCCGAACAATATCGAAATCACTTCAGCATCTCATCGAGACAGCACAAACTTTCTTCAGTTCGACGAATTTCCTATAGGTTCTGTGAAATATGCGTGATGGGAACAGCAGATGAGGTGAGGTCAGTAAAGGGTGTGCCGTGTTCAAATAACGACACGCTCATGGAGTATCAGTCAAACGTGCGTTCCAAAAAGCTCCAACCTACGGTAGAGAAAGATGGCGTTCACAAGGGTAAGAACCCAAGGATGAGGGTAAACTGAAGTGAAATGGATTTACATTGAACCTATAAGGTCGCCCAGTTGCGTCTCACTGCGCACACCAGAAGCAAGCTCCTGCCACCAAGGAAGAAGCCCGACTGTGTTCTACCGACCAATCTAACGGCTGACCAATCTGCAGATGTAGTGACGGCTGGAGAAAAAAGGTCAAGGAACATTCCCTAGGAGAGTGTCACTGACTGACGCTAGGTAATAACCGTGGGTCCGTTAACCGAAGTCCGGCCTCTGCCCACAGGACATTTTACCCACAGCAGACTTACGGCCGAAGTAACATGGCCCTACTGCATGATCACAATATTCAACAAAACGAAACTGAAAAACAATGTGTAGCGAACAAGCTCGTTTTCAGTGATTCATCATCAGGCTAAATACATCACATTTATATCACACATTTCACGGGAGAATCGTTAGGGGAGTAAACGGGGGGACATGTGGTTAATGAGGTTAACCACATGTCCCCCCGTTTACTCCCCTAACGATTCTCCCGTGAAATGTGTGATATAAATGTGATGTATTTAGCCTGATGATGAATCAATGAAAACGAGCTTGTTCGCTACACATTGTTTTTCATGACTACGCTGGGAATTTTTACGAGAAAACGAAACTGCCCAAATTTCTTGAGGCTTGTTAACCGCACATCACAGGTCTCCGCCGTGTCCAAAAGGACGCAGTGACTAAATTACAACTACTCTGGTTATCCTATCCATGGTAAAGGTAACTCTGGGAAATTACCAATATGGCTTTTTAGTTGTTTAAGTGCTACGCACTTGTGTACGGAATGAATTGTTTACGAGGTCGCGTCCATCCTGTGTAAATATAACTTCCCTCTTCATCGCCTTGTATACCACTGTTTACATCAATAACACCCAGTCACAGACGGGTAAGAAATGTGCGTGTTGTGTCGAATAAATAACAAGTCTGTGCTGAATTCAACAACGCAAGTATTTCGCAACGGACAATGAAAACGGCGTTTCGTGTCATCACGTTTGTCAAATATGTAATTAGAAAGGAACTTATCGTCACCGAGTACCGTGTAAAGCATGGCGAGCACGAGCTTTAGATAGCATGGTTATAGTGATATCGAAGTTTAGCTCCCAATCTTTCGATCGCTAGCTGACATTTAAGCGATTTAGCAAAATCGCCTCCACATCTGATGAAGTAAGCAGCAGCGACGATTCACGCACGTGCAGAAAGGTTCCAAAAGCCTGAATTCATATCCAAAACAAGAAACTCAGGATTGTCTTTAACGTCGTGTCAAACTGAAATAGACAGCTCACCACACACAATGATACCCGACACAAAATAGGAATACTGGATCACGGCCGCATTTGAAATGAGCGTGTGTGAACAGTGATGCCAAATCTGGACATCTGTTCACCATAGAGCTTTCCATCTTAACTATGCAATGAGCTTCGAACATTCCATCCGGATGGTCGAACCGCGTCCATCAACAGTGCCGTAGTCGCACACTTGGCAGACAGTGATCACCGAGTTAACCTAACTCAGGTGTTCCGCGGGGTCTAAAAAGTCCCTGATAGCCACCCCAAATTGGTCAGACAACGGATTGTGGCTACTGCTGAGTCGACCGAATTCGACTGTGTTCAAACAAAAAATTAGTGCAAGCCCTACAGTTGTCATAGTCGGAGATCATACCACTAATCTGCATGCCAATCCAAACTCCAACCGATAACACTGTAGCGTAATGGTGAGTGGAACTCTAAACCACCCATCAGTAACATTGATGATTTGCACTCTGAGTGACTAGCCTATAAAGGCCTCGGTAATTTGTAACGCTCTACATAACCGGATGACATTTTGCCGAACCTCTTTGCCTTGTTTACACTGTTCTGATTTCACCGAATGTACATAATACTATTGATCTGATGATGGATTATAGAGAACAAATGTTCGCCAGGGTTTTCTTCTGATTTAACAGGAATTTTCGCGATTTCAAAGATACATACACGTCGCGTTGATGAACAAGCGGCGGAAATGTGAAAACTCACCGATGGCATCCAATTCGTCGATGAATATAATGGACGGTTCTTTTTCTTTAGCTAGCTGAAAAGCATCACGAACCAACTTAGCCCCATCACCAATGAACATCTGTACGAGCTGTGGTCCAGCAAGCTTCAGGAAAGTTGACTTTGTCTGAGCTGCACACGCTCGAGCGAGGAGAGTTTTGCCAGTACCTGGAGGACCATAAAGCAAGACGCCTTTTGGCGGCTGAATTCCAATGGCTTCAAAACGATCCTTGTGAGTCATGGGCAGTACCACCGCTTCAATGAGTTCCTATAGCACAAACTCGTGAGGGAAGTACACAAAGATAACCTGGATTTGTCTGTCTAAGCCGCCAATGTCGCTATAGCGTTCAGTTGGACGCTCATCTACCTCCATGGCTTTAACCCGGGAGTCAAATTCTGGTGGCAGTTTCTCCAGAATTAGATAAGAGTCCTTATTGACGCCAACGAGATCGCCAGGTTTCAGTTCCTCTGGAGGAACCAGCCCGATGACCGGCAGAAAATACGTCTGTCTTGTACTAGTTTTGATGACAGCACATTTTCCTTTCCGTTGTGAATCGAGATCAACGTTTGCACCGTCTTCTTTTTCGTAATCTTGAGGTGTAACGTCCAGCAACTGAGAAATGTCACTCAAAACAGATATACTCACCTCCACGACATTCGCCACAAGGTATGGTAGTGCTTTATTCATCTTTATTTTACTCTTACTTTCTTTTACTTTCGCTTGTTTAACTTTAATTTCATGATCAACATGATGAAGTTCCGACTTCATAAACTAGAATAACCATAAAGTGAATAAACGAAGCGAAAATACCCTGATCTCTGCATCTAGCAATCTGGCTCTATTCATCAGCTCTTCGTTAGACATCCGCATAACTTCGTCGACAACCTCCTCCTAAATAAGTGATACATTTGATAGAAGACAACACGAACCTCAACGTCGTCCCAAATTGGTTTTTCGATGGTAGTCATTTTGAGAAGTGGCCTCCCGTAATAAGCAGGAACGCTCAAGTGCAGTTACTTAGATACTCGAAGACGAATGGAAAACGATTACAAACCAAAACGCACAAAACGCGCGCCCTGAGGCCCGTCAAAAAATGTCAAGGTCACGGCTTCCAGCGATTTCGGTGAATGGTGCAACCAGGAGGATCACAATATCAGGATCCAGTCGGTTCGCCTTGTTTGCCATGAGGCTGTAGTCTTTTAATCCGAGGGGCGATAACTTAAAACACTGAATAGCACCGCTTTTGGAGACCCATTACTGGTTACGAAGACTGACGGACCTGAAAAATTGTGTACCATTTTGTACAGCGATCCCAACCCCATTTGGCTTATTCGAATTTGTCCGTATGCCTTTTGGACTTTGGAACGCCGCCGGACATTCCGGCGCCCCATGGGTCAGGTGCTACGTGGATTAGAATTTGTGTTTGTTTACATTGACGACATACTGGTTGCCAGCACCAATGAACAGGGGCATCCGTCTCACCTAAAGTCCGTCTTTGAACGTTTAAATCACAATGGCGTCACCATCAACACAACCAAGTGTGTCTTCGGTGCTCCCTCGATCGACTTTCTTGGTCATCGCACCGACAAAGACGGCGACGGGCCATTACGGAGAAGACCAACGCAATTTTGGATTATCCATTGCCTCAGTCTATCAGAAGCCTCCGGTGATTTTGGGGGATTGTCAGTCATTATTGTCGCTTTATCACCAATTGCTCTGACATGCTGAAACCTCTGAATGATTTACTGCAGAGTAACCCCAAGAAGTTCGTCCTCACACCAGAGGCTACCACTGCTTTTACATCCATCAAGCAGGCCCTAGCAAACGCCACATCTCTGGGCTTTCTGAACACCGACGAACGTGCAACCTCGGTTTTAAAGACCGACGAATCTGGGTCCGCTGTCAGCGCCGCTTTGCAGCAGGTCGTTGGCAATGAAGTCTGACCACTATCGTTTTCCCCCGGAAGTCACAGCCTGCCCAAACGAGGGACAGTACTTTCGGCAGAGAACTGCTGACTATATACCTCGCGGTTAAGCGTTGCCGACACGTGTTAGAAGGACGCCAATTCACCATCCTTAGTGATCACATGCCTTCAGCGATTCACTAGACAGTTACTCCCCGAGAGCGACCCTCCACTTGGATTTTCCCTGTCAGTTCACGACAGATCCGTTACATCGATGGCCCAAGCAACCTGGTAGCAGACGCTCTATCTCGTGAAACCCGTCCACCGTTTATTGGCATTTTTATCGGCTCAGAGACCATGACGGCGGCCCAACAAAACAATGCGAAATTTAATCAACCCCCCTCCTGCACTGCGACTCTAAAATTTACTGTGATATCTCGAATGGTGAACCTTGACTCTACGTCCACTCTAACCGCCGGCGAAAACCTTTTGATCACTTTCACTCTATCTCCCACCCCAGCATCCACTCTACCGTCTGACTTATTGCTGACAGTTTTATCTGGCCAAAAATCCACAAGGACCTACACGAACGGGCCAAACATTGTCTGCCCTGTCAGCGAAGTGGGGTACACCGGCACACCATCACCATACCTAGCACTTTCAGTGTACCGGACGCCCGTTTTAAACATGTTCAGGTTGACATAGTAGGCCAACCTTCACCCTTGAGCGGCTTTACTCATTTGTTGACCTACATTGATCGTTTCACACAATGACCACAAGCAACGCTCATACGCGACATCTTAGCCGAAAACATCGCACGGACATTTGTGGGAACCTGGGTATCCTCCTTGGGCGCACCTGTTTCCATCACTACTGGTCACGGTTCTCGGCTTACATCTACGCTGGTTCGTGATCTGCAGCATTTACTGGGCTGTGAACACCTTTGAACAACCGCTAACCACCCGGCGTCAAATAGCTCAGTGGAAAGATTCCATCGTTAACTCAAAGCCCCCATCCTTGCTACGACATCTGGCCCAAACTGGTCAGAAAACTTGGGGTCCATTTTGCTTGGCATCCGCAACATCATCAAGAAAGACATCGGCTTCATTCCTGCTGAAGTCGTCTATGGCAGAACCTTACGCCTGCCAAGCGAATTGATTACGGATTCTAGACCCAGCATCTTATGTTACACGTCTGAAATTGTTCGTGCGTAAGTTGCAGCCCACCTGGACGAGGACCACTCAGCGGCAGGCTCAAATGTATGAAAGAAGTCTCTCCAGCCACCCTATGATGGTCCGTTCATAGTGGTTGAAAGCAAAGACAGGTATTTTATCATCAGCCGTAATGGCACTCATGACTAAGTAAGCGTCGACCGCCTGTCACGCCTCCTGCTCATCCGGCTATGATTACCACTCCTCCCCATCGAAATCGTTCGAACAAATCCACTGCGCAAACTCTACAAACAGTTTCAAAATCCACTGCGCCCACCGATGACGCACAATTCTTTCATCCCCCTTGCCACGAACACGTTACGGACGACCGTGCAAACTTTCTGTCCGTTTTGCGGATTACACAGACTAATGCCATCCATTTTCAATCAACACCCTAGGAGGGAAGTTTTGTAGCATTCATTTTGGCATTTTCTGCTTCATACTTATTGTTCGCTCCATGTTTAAACCAAGTTAATCGTGAGCAGTGCGTTTTTCCACACTCCGTGTCGCTCCAGTACAGGTTTTGGAAGAGCTAAATACCAACGGAACCAACCATCTGATTTGGCAAAAATCTCTTAGGAGCAACACCACAGATCATTTCCATTGGACGCGTCGTTCAGTATAGTGGAATTTCTAAACCACCGCACCTCCACGAACCATTGTGAATCATTTCCTTTTGCTTTTATCAAATTTTGGCTTGGCGTTCATACTCAGGCAATTTGATGGTGTTAAGGTCCATTAAACTTGCGTTTGCGGGTAGTCCGGGTCCTCTAGAGCAACTAACGACTTAATAAAAGGTAACAGATGACTTACGTGACCCCAGCAAGCAGAACTGCAACAACGCTGCGTTGCAACAAACAGAAAAACAGTGTTCGCACTAACGGTTCCAAACTGGACCACGGTTACTTTTGTAATTGTAATGTGGTTTCCTCAAATAATGTCGCTCTTGAAGGGGAACAGTGGATAGGATAGAAAGGGGGAGCAAAGATGAATAGAAGAGATTTGCGGTCAAAATCGTAGGTGTCCACGGCGTAGTCTGGGCATCAATCATATTTTGGACTATCAGAAAGGAAGAACCGATAATACAGCGGGCTTCTATCAAATAAACAACTAGCAGAAAGACAAACAACAGAGAGGCCGCAGGTTAAAAAAAATCATTCGATTGCTCAATCGGAATCGGGCTGTAACTGAAGACATGTAGTAAGATCATCTTCGACATTCCAAAAATCGTAAACTCCCTGCGACGTGATAATTGCCTTGCCAGTACCACCGCGCCCGTTCACATTACCTCGTGAATGTAAATTTACTACAGACCACTAGCATCAAAGTTAGTGCGTTGGTGTGGGCATCGCAGTTTTACTCGTAGCGCCAACTCTACTATTGCAGGTTACATTCACCAGGATAACAATGCTTTAGTTATTACCGTTGGGAACACCGCTCTACCAGCCTGGCGGTTGTTTGATTTCTGAGGTTCGACTGGAATTCCCGTCGACATTCGTCCTCTTTGGCGGCTGCCATGTGGTTATCCTCAGGGTTCTCTCGCGTCCAACTCCCTAGCGCCCTTAGCTGTTGAGTTGAAATCCGTTTGTGAACGGTGAGTAAATCAATAAATAACATTTTGTTTGCAGGCCCATCATCTTCTCACTGGGGCTTCCGATTCACGTTAAAATGGGGGTGAGGAAACCTTGGGCGTACGAAATTAGGGAAGAGCGCCACGACTGGTGTTATTTGGGACCTCAAAAGTTAAACACGGGTACTGGACCTTCGTGATAATCTTATTGGTAACGGGTTCCGTGGGTGACCAATACACATAGGGAAACAGCACGCTCTGCGCAGAACGTTGGTGGTTTAAATCCAGCGATTAGCCAAACTAGTTGGTCCTGAGTGGTTCATGTGAATATGTGCCGATTTGAGTAGAACTGGTTGTGGAGGAACTTGCGAACAGATACGAAATCCACGCATGCTTGCGGGTATTTGAAACAAAACACGTTCTGTGTTCACAGTCTATCCGGACGGTTTTTCTTGAACAGTTCGTGTACGCGTTTTTGGTCATACGTTGAACACTTTTTAGGATTACCAAGCGCACCTAAGTGAGGATCAGGAGTACGGATATCAATTCCCAACCAGAAACAGATAAGCGGCAAATACCGCTGCAATATTTTCCATAATGAACTGAAAGGGTAAGCAGATAAGTTTGCGCGATGGTCCCAGAAGTGGAGAAGTGAAGCAGTTGTCTCACCTCAACCCCAGGGTTGGTTTGGATGTATTAGTAATAACACCCGAACTAAGCAAATCGTGTCTCTATATCCCGAACGCAACTGTGCAGCTTTCTGTCAGTCATGTAATGAAACAACAGTGATGAGAGATAGGTCTGTTGAGAATTGCCTTGTCCACCACAGTTCAAATAAGATTCGGGACTGTTAAAGTTTATGCGGCGTTAATTTCTGAGACGATTGGACATTCGCCACCGAGGAGGCTTAGTCTCAACAGAATCTTCGGCTGACGGACTTGAACCTGGAGTGAAGTCCGGAACATCGGCATTGGTTTTAGGCACTGCAAGGGCGGAAAAATGGTAAACTGCAAACAATTCGACTGGCATATTTACGGTGGGTGGATCCATCGTTTGATTCAAGTTTCCTACACATTCTGGCATCCAGTTTGTTAAGAAAAATTTATCGAGATGATCGGAGGTCGTCGCCACGATGATTTGCAACTTTAACTGATTCCAATCTAAGCATGTTTGCTCAGAGAAGACGGTTCTTGACATGCTCAGCTGGACTGCTCTCCGTTGTTGACTTACCAGAATTTCGATATCACATCAAGGAGTTATCAAATCCCTCCACCAGTTCTTCACAGTTAGATGGGTCGGTAGTTCTGATCGCACATGTTTTGGTTTGGTTGGGTCAGTAAACAACGTCGGTCACCCTGGAGGAGTCAGTATATTGCGAGAAATAATCAGCATGAGGAGTGAATTTCGCACCGCGGTGATAACACTGTATGAGTGCGCAGCCAAGGCAGCACTCCTTCTGTGAACCATTGCCGCAGAAGACCTAGCAAGGAACTTGTTAGGATCACAGATAACTTGACATTCATGAACGCCGAACAAGTCCTTGTGAGTTCTGGCGATCGCTCAGTAATTGGTAGCGCTTTCTTTCATGTTTGCGCATAACCACGTCCTGACGAACTGGAGCGCCCAGAGGTGCAAATAAAGGGATGAATCTCCCGCTCCAGCACAACGTCAATGCCCCCTGGGGGCACATCAATAATCGGTATTGATGGTGATTTTGATGAAAACGTACGTGACACTGCATAGAAAGACAGAAAACTGAAAAGAACTCGGAGTGTCCATTCATGTAAATTAGTCTGAACTGAATTATTCTGAGGGAGAAGAACGAATAAAGGTATTGCCCAATCAGCGAAATTAGGGATTGATCAAGAAAAACAATCAAGTGAACCATTAAAGATTCAGTAGAGATTCAGCAGCATACTCTGTAGTGGATACCCTCGAAAGAAGTGAAAAACGATCAGGATCCAGATGATAACCATTCTCATCAACGAAAAACTCTAAACGCAAGAACTTGGTCTTAGCAAAAATGGATTTGAAAGAATCAACAGCAACGTTTAGAGAGCAGATAAGCCCGAGTACATTATACAATCGTTCATCACGAATAAGCATGGTTTGCGTGTGAACAACCATATCATCCTGGCAAGTGTAAACACCTCCTGAATTGACAGTAATGGTGTTCATAACGTTGTGGAATATAACAAGCGGAACATTCGTACAGAGCGACTCACGGGAAAGAGGAGTGTGTGTCAGGAAATGGCACATTGTCCACCAAGTTTTAAACACATTTAACAATTACGGTGAGAAATTGAAAGACACTTTTCCGCCTTCAGCTCTTCTCCTGCGATACGCTATATTTCAAAGCTTTGCAAATGGCCTCCGATTTGTCTCGATGAAACATAAATATACAAAAGTTCGATTGCGCAAAATCCACCTTAACAAGTTGCAGAAGATCTTGACGTCAAATGTGATGGTTTCGAAAGCACATCGATGAAGTGGTTGATTCAGCTCAACCCCAGAGTTAGCTTCGACGCAGTGGCAATAACGCTCAAACTAAGTAAATCATTTATTCAAATGCCGAACGAAATTGTTTAGCTTTCTGCCGGCAATGCATTGAAAAAGCAGTGATAAGAAGTAGGTTTAGTGACAGTCACGACACAGATGTGGCGTTAATGGTTAACAAACACTCCATGATTTTCCACAGTTAAATAGACGAGTAGGCGGCTAAGTCGGTCAACCCGGCATGTGGTACTCCGTACTAGTGTGCCACAGCTAGCAGACTGTAGGTTATCACCAGTGGCGAAGACTGATAGATCGCAAACCTTGTTTACTATCTGCAACTTAGTGCCAACTAAAGGGAAAACGACTTCCACTTGGTTTTCTATTCTTACATTCAATTGTACAATGTCTCGAGAGCCTCAAAACGACCATGCATTCATTTCATCTGTTAGTGCTTGTTTGTCCAGCGAGGCGCGAACCTTGCGGAAAAATTTGATACCACCCTAATACGACAGTATTCTGGAAATCGTTAAGGCGGACACTCCGGTAACAAGCAGTGTAAACAGTCGGAGACAGAGAAAGAAACCATGAGGAAATCCGCTGGGAGCTGTCATGCTGGATGAGAAGACCACATTGGCATGGGTTTTGTAGGAACGATCCCGCAACTAACCCGAATGACATTCGATGACATCGTTCTCAAAGCCCAATGTTTTACCATTATCCAATAAGATATCATCATTTTAACCGTCCACTGACTTGGATGAATTGATGTGCGGCGGCACCCATGCAAGTTGTCCACCACTTCAGTGCCACCATGAAGTCCGATTTGACGAAAGCAGTATTGGGTACTACGAGCATGCGCCGTACAAAAGTACGGCAGAATTTACCAAGAAGAGGACAAAAATCGGGATCTGGTCAGGTTCTAACTGAGTGAGAGTCCGCTAATGCCTAAAAACTACCTTTAGAAGGGCGACTTACAACCTCACAAGGAATGTAACTACAGCAGTTAATAACCCTGCATAGAGAAGTGTCTCCTGAGGAAGGTCCTGTAACGAGCTTGTAAACTATGCTAGCATGCCCCCTTCGCCTGTTGTCAATCGCCGCAGTAAAATACTGTTCTGAATGGCCTACGTCAGAATAGCAGCGTGTAAGCAGTAAAATGTCGCCGGGTCGCTAAAATTTGAGTAAGGAGTTCAATTCGAGACTGGCACATGCCGTTTCGTACACTGGACACGCATAGCACCGAGCATTCCACCATTGTACAACTTGACTGGCACGCCCAAGGAGCGGTTTTATATCAATCCCGTGATATGCTTGAAACACCCTTCTTTCTATGCGGAAAAGTGCTCTTAATCATCCTGAAGGGAGCAGATCCCTTTTTTGCGACCATCTTATGATGATACGCTAGGGTTGTGTTGGAAGACATCCAGGTGTCTAGGTTCCCTCCTGATCGACTCTCGTGCCGTAATTATGTTGAAAACCTTATGAGCCGCGAAGACGTTGCTAGGTTCTCAACTGAGTGACGTACGTGCACGTTTATTATCACATATACCAAGGACGCAATCGTCCGACCATAGCTTAATCACACCAAGACTAATCTGTAAAACACTAGGGTCACTAACATACAGACTTTTGAGTCTGCAGCATAGAGAATAACGTTGCCGGCAGTAATGTCCAGTTGTTCGTTGACATAAGTTTGAAATGATAGAAAACTCAACTCCAACCATTGGAGAACTTCCGTGTAAGTAAAAGAGGGAGATGAAGTGTCTGAATCGGTTCTTATTCCGGGAGTTCTGCTATTGAAAAGGTAGGCAACACAACAAGAATCCCCTGAGATGTCATACACCAGGAATATCGGAACCTCATGAGAGCTTCTGTTTATATATAGTGGGGTGCCAGTTGGAATAATGGCAAAAGTAATTGTTATACGTCCAGCTGCCAGCAAGTGTCGGAAGTGTTGAACACCAAGATAAGTGGCAAGCAGTTCATAATTTGTTATAGTTTTTGTGGAATAAAATTTGCGCTAGCAAAAAGTAACTGATCGGAAACTGTTAGTCGTAGTGCACTGAAGACACCGCCAACCACTGGGATAAACTTATCAGACCTGGAGAAATCTACTTTGCCGATTCGAATTCTGATAATAAGTGGTGACTGCCCTACGTAAATTTGTCTCAACCCCATCAATTGTTTGCATCGCAAGTATTGTCAGTTTCGCAGTATCCTGAAGTCTGCAGTACATTTGTCGAAAAACCTAACACAGTGGAACAGTTAGGAATGAAGCGGCAAAGAGGCTGACAGATTTTGAGGCATCCGTGTGGTTAGTCAATTTTAAGGTGAGGGTTACGTATCCCAGGTCCAATTTATTGTCTATGAAAATCTAGCGTCAAAATTCTGAAAATGTTTGCGTGTGATTATACCATCGTCATACGTTTGAACTAGTTGAGACCTAGTGAACGTGTACTGGATGCTCTGTCTTTTATTTGCTGGTAATTAAAAGTCAACTAGGTAGGCGTGTGCAAATTCTGATGAGCCCGAGACCTATTCAGTGGAGCGTCAGGTCGTATGCGCCGCGTCAAGTGGCGCCGACGGTATTATGAACACTGTAAATTCAGAATGATGCCGTCACCTCTGTTTGCAGACCGTCCTTTAACTTTTCTTGGATGTGGTGTACCGGGAGAGGGTCCGGCTCTGTCATTTTCTCATCGTGTGTCATCAAGGAGAATTATCAAATATACGGAACCGGGCGGTGAACACAAACCGATGCTTTTTTCAAGGCCCGTCAACAGTCACGACTTTTAATCATCGGGAGTACTTTTGGGTACTATGTGTAGTTAAGATTACCAGTTGTTGTTCCACTTCCGCCCGGTCCATGTGGGAGTTAGCGGAATCTGGTTTGTATGCACTGGCGTGTCCATCCGGGTAGGATGGTGATGCACAACGTTCGTTATCGTAATGGAGGAATCTTATAATTGCAAAAGCTGGAGAAATTAATTGAGAGTGAACAAAAACATTGCAGGGTACCCGACTTGAAAGGGGTCATTCTGAACAAGTTGGTCTACGTGTGCGTTTCGTGAACCAAGAAGCAACAATTTCAGCAACTAATCTCCACCCTTGAAGGATATCCGCAGGTTACACTTGTTCCAAGAATTCCGAACGAAAGATAGGCATCTAATTGTCGACCGGAGTAAATAACTGCCTGAAATGTCGCCTGAGGCTAAGGTCATTGGTGCGCAATCTCCTGTCGTATGTTGTGCTGCAGTTCTCAATAACAAGTATAAGGACATAGTTTGCCGGCAAATATGCCGATGCGTGTTCAAGGTGTGACCGTGCCAGGGGGAGAAGAATTTTAGGCGGTATGGGTGGAGAAGCTCTATCGTGCGTCGGATGGTTGTAATCTTCGGAAGGCCTGTCGATCCTTACTTTTCAGCCTTGCCTACTTTAGTGAGGTTGTATTATTTCCAGGATCGTCACCTGTGTCATCTAGCGGCGATTAGACTGTGGACGTTCTAAGGTTCAGGATTCTCAATATGGCAGAAGTCATCACACACATTTATGTCGCGGAGACCGCAGTCAACCGGCCTTCGATCGTGCGTGGTTACTAACGACATGCAATGACCTCGAGGAAACCGCTTAGACACAGAACTAATGGGAAGACCAAGCTGTTCCTGTTCATTTTGTCAAGGTCTGCTGCGTTATTTCGATATTACTACGCTTTGATTGATGGTGAAAGATGACCCCACGCTTTCCTCTTTTCTATATATAGGATCCTTCAGTCATTTTTGTTTTTACACCATCCTCTTTGACCATTTAACTTACCCCTATTTTGTCCGAGCACTGTAAACTTCTTATTGCCGAAATTAGACGCATTTCTTCGGTAGTTTCTCTTGAGTGACTTAGAATCCCCACCGCTCCCGGTGCACGAAGAGTTGTCGTGCTCCGACCCAACAAATGTCTGCTTGAGTGAGTGTAAAACGATTTGCAGATTTAACGATAAATAGCAGCAGTACCGCGTTATTCCGATGGGTGTATGGTACAAAAGTTTTATGAAAACCTGCGCATACAACGCGAGTCACTTCTTCCGCAATCACTATCGCACCTATGTGTACCCACAGAATTTCTCATTCACTGTAGGATTCAGCGGACAATCAGACCACCAGCACACAGAAGTTGAAATGTGACGCCTGCCATCGGGCAAACAACCGCTCTCGCTAACGTAATAGTTGGGTGTCATCGGGTTGAGGGCTCGAAGCTTATTCTTTGCCCAGACTCAGTTATTGAATCCTAGAAGATGGGAGCACAAAGCATCGTTGAGGTCTCATCGGTAAAGGGGCTCAGATTGCGGAATAAGTGGAATTAACTTAACGCGTGTGCCCTGAGTACCCAAGTGGTGTCAGCGTAAGGAACGTGTGAACGCTGGTGTTGGAATTTGTAATGACTTTCCTGTATTGTTCCGTATCAACAGGATGAACAGGCAGCGTGAAAGAAGCGGTGGCGTAGACTCCCATCTACGCTCAATCTCAAGGTACACCGAACGTTACAGCTCCCATGATGTCAGTAGGCGGCAATATCAAAGACCTCACATTGGTTGTGAGAAAATTATATATTTACGGGAGATCGGTATCACCAGGCACAAAACCAGCTAGGTGTGCGATAGTATAAGAGATGCTAGCTAGTGGTGGGAAACATAATTGCTCTTGATGTCAACCAGTCAGAGGTCTTGGACAAAGTGAGCAAGGGGATCTTGAGAAGTGGCGAGGCAAATTTGAGAAGTTTTGTAGTCGCGCGATACTCCCACTGCACTCAAAAAGCTCCCCCGGAAAGGTCGCTCTTCCTGGCGTAACGGCAGTGCTCACAAGACACGGAAGTGAGAAGAATAAAGCGCGGGTACTGGTGGATAGAATGAAAGTTCACATGCTAGATGCTGGGTGGTACACGAATAAAGAGCATGCGATCGGGAGTAGAATTGAAATCAGACAAAATGGCGAGATCAAACCCTATGTACTGTTTCTGTGTGTTCTTCACCAGCCACTTTCTCATAAAAGCTAGTCTGTGTGGCTGATGAGAGTTGTTTTGCGTGTATATTCAGTAGAAGCATGGCAACTAGTACAAATTAGTTTCAAGCTTAACAGAATGTGAAGAACATTACTGACATCCTTACAGCTGCGAGTTGGCAGAAGGTGGCTCACGCGACTGATCAAAGACGTTTACAGTGTGAGTGAATGGAGGTTGTCATATCATTCACTTGAAACTATTGTATTCGCTAGCATTTTTATGAGGAGGTCCACGGCAGTACTGTACAGTTCATCTCTGATGGTAGTTAACAGTCCTGAGGACGGAGGTGCAGCGTCGGTAATGTTGAGTGCAGAGGGAAGCAAAAGATAAGTGCCAAAATATGCTCCATCCAATTTCACAGTGATCACCCCAAAAGTGATTCATCTGCTTTCAACAAATAAAGTGGTGGTTCATTTATTATATAGTAAACCACACCGGTCTCAGCACCAAGATCTCGTCAAAGAAAATTTGATTTCAGACTACTTTCACGTGGAATAATCGAAGGACTAGACAAAGGCAAGAAAGTGAATTATCCCCGTTGTTTTGGCAAACCACCCGGTTATGTGTTTGTTTGTTTGTTAGCCAAACTAGAAGCGAACAAAACTTTTTCTGGGTTGTTAGGGTGGATTGCAGCCTTCGTGCACGATTAATTTTCTTACTTGGTTACGTGTGTGAGAGTGTCGAACTTATTGACGCTAGAGTTATTTATCACCAAAAGATAATGATGCCAATAAAAAGCATGCATGTACAACACGTAATAAACAGTGTGACATAAAAACGAACAATGAGCTAGATAACCAAATGTTTGAACTTATCAAAATCCTGCTGGTTCTGTACACATGATTGTTGCAGATCACTGCTTGAGTATGCGGAGACTTGTGGGAGAGTTTCAGAGAGCAGGGTTGATGTCAGTATAATCCTTGATTCGTAATTCCTTTGCTGTGTGAGACAGTACGAGCCTCGGAGCCAAAATCCTTTCGGTGCCACTGTGTACCATTTAGTTCCTGTCCTCTATTACAGGCACGACGCTGTTGTGTTGTGTCTCAAACCTCCACTTGTTTTTTACATGTCAAAGGGCCTGACGGCTTTTGGTTTGATCGTGAACATGACCAATGACAGGCCCACCAAGAGTGAGATACTTTGTGCGTGTGTGGAGAGGGAGTGGGTGAGAGAGGATTGTACAGGCACCTGTGGTGTCGACATGATTGGGATGGTCCACCGTGCCAGGTGCATCACGAATGAACACGTCTGTTTCACGAGGTCACTTTGCGTTTCGGATTGTAGGGTGAAAAGGTCGCGGGACATCGGACCACGTTGAGGTAACACATACGAAGTGTCGATGCGGTAATTAGCGCGGACAAACGGAATGTGTCAGTTATGACTGTCCTGTCCAAAGTGACATCTACAAATACTTCCCCCCTAGAGAAATTGCTGTTGAAAACCCGCGAAAATCTGGTTTTGGTTGTACGGAACAAGCGTTGTAGCGATCCGGCCAATGAACCTGTCTGCCTGAACGCGTCGTGCGTGTTGGCGGTGTAGTATTGACCGTTGTGGTTTTCATGGAAGTGGTGTTCGTGGAGGGCAACGTCTTGGGTGGGTCGTCAGCGGTATCATGTGGTGTGTGTTCCGTCGAATCACTGTATGCTGGTTTTAAACGGTCAATCGAGATGGTTCCAGTTTTGTTGGGGAACTGTATAACGAAATATTTATCGTGCCGGGAAATGACGAGAAAGGGACCATCGTACGGCGGTTGTAAGGCTTTCCGTACCCGATCACAACGGATAAATACGTGTGTACAGTTGGATAACTGAGAAGGAACATAGGGGTTTGTGTTGACAGATGGTGGTGCAGTGTATCGAAGTTTTGTCATATATGATTTCAATTTCGTTACATAAGTAACTTGATCGTAAGTGTTATTCTGGTTCGGAACGAAAAATTGTCCTGGAACACGCAGTGTGGTCCCATAAACTAGTTCTGCCGGGGAGCAGTGGAGAGTAGACCGGAACATTGTACGCAGATCCAATAAAATGAGCGGGATTATTTCGGACCAATCCGTACTGCGTTTATGAGCCATAATGGCAGTTTTTAGGTGTCTATGGAAGCGTTCAACAAGGCCATTTGCCATTGGATGATACGCAGTAGTACGAATATGTTTACAGCCCAAGAGTTCTGTAAGATGTTGAAATAATTTAGATTCGAATTGGGAACCTCGATCGGTGGTGATTGTGGACGGCACTCCGAAATTCGAGACCCAACGTGTAACAAAGGCACGCGCGACAGTGGCGGCAGTAGTATCTGTAATGGGGCTTGCTTCAGGCCAACGGGTGAAACGATCCACACAAGTAAGAATGTAAGAATTACCATTGGATACTGGCAGTGGACCAACAATATCAACATGTACATGGTCCAAACGTGAATCGGGTGCGGCGAAAGTTCCAAGGGTAGATTGAGTATGGCGAATTACTTTAGAACGTTGACAACCGATGCAACGTTTTGCCCAACCTCTAATCTCTTTGTTCATATTCGGCCACACAAATCGCTGAGCAATGAGTCGTACTGTAGCCCAAATTCCTGGGTGTGACACGTTGTGTAAGGCATTGAAAACGTGTCGTCGCATAGCCGACGGCACAAGGGGTCTGGGTATGGTTGTAGAAATGTCGCAATCAATAGTGCCGGGATGAGTATACAGTGGCACCGGGTGAATGTTGAGCGAGCATGGGACCATAGTTGAGGCGGATAACTGTTGCTCTTCTTTTTGTAACCTCGCCATTTCAGCGAAATCCACAGTAGACGCAGTGTCGATTGAGTCCACATCTGGACGTGAGAGCGCGTCGGCAACAACTTTCTGATCTCCTGGAATGTGCCGAATATCGCTGGTGAACTGGGAAATATAATGTAGGTGGCGTGCTTCCCGAGGTGAATATCTATCTGGTTTTGCTTTAAGGACCCCCGTTAAGGGTTTATGATCTGTATAAACAGAAAATTGCCTGCCTTCCAAAAGGTGTCGGAAGTGGCGTATTGCCTTGCAGATTGCTAGCAATTCGCGTCCAAACGTGCTGTAACGTGATTCGGCAGAGGAAAGTTTGTATGAGAAAAATCCTAGTGGCTGATGGGATGTACGAACAGTTTGTTGTAAGACTGCACCCACTGCTGTGCTCGAGGTCACTTTGCGTTTCGGATTGTAGGGTGTAAAGGTCGCGGGACATCGGACCACGTTGAGGTAACACATACGAAGTGTCGATGCGGTAATTAGCGCGGACAAACGGAATGTGTCAGTTATGAATGTCCTGTCTAAAGTGACATCTACAAACTGCAAGTAAGATTAGTGACGGACTTGCACAAATATTTTTATCATGTCTGTTGTTATGTTCGATAATTATCGGCGATTCGCGAAGACTGCTAATGTGACTGTTCAACACAATGTGTGTCCAACTTAGCAATATTGTCAAAATAAGACCCGCTCAAAGATTCCGTGGTGGTGTTGAAAAGACAATCGAAATGTGCAAAATAAACAGATGGATGCCTCAGCCGAGACAATCAGCATTAACGATGAACTTATACAGTGAATACACCAACCGACCGTACGGACGTGAATGAGGATCACAAGATGCCTATATAAATAGTTTTCTCACGAGCCCCTTAGACAAACCGAGCGGAATGGAAAAAGTTGGCCCCCTTTTGCAGCACTCCAAATAAAAACAGATAAGTTATACAATGGCCTCCAAACTAGTAGAACAACAAACACAGGTGAGTGTGCCGACTGAATTGCAAAATTGAGGGAATCTTTTATACAAAAGGGTTGGATACAATATTTGAGCGCTAGCAACAACCGAGAACGAACTTTTGACAAATCTGGCAAATTCCTGAAGCAATCTGTTAGTACTCTTGTGTGCACCTCACGAAGCATCTATAGAACACGTTTGTTTATGAAGAGGAAACTTTCCCTCCGTTCCAAGAGTTTCCGTTTAGTTATAATAATAATAATAGCGCATATTTCTCATCGTATATGTGAGAAAAACGCTGGGTTATGCCCGATTATTGTAGATAATTACAGGCGACGCACAAACGTGAAACCTGCTACCAAAAAGTGTGTGATCAGAAAGAGAATGATTGTAGTCCAGGGAACTTCGACGCACACAGGAGAAAAATGATAAGTTCGTTCGCTTCACAGATTCAGTCCACAAAACTGGCTGTTACATTAATCTACCTTCTGTAAGGTTATGTGTGGGTCGATTTTTTAATAATTAAGGTCATTCTGGGGAGAACTTCCAAATGCATCCTCAGAGGTTTTCGTCACTACTTGATATAATTATCGTCGGGATAATGTTGAACTACGTTAATTTTGAAGAGGCAGGACGGAGACCTCCAGAATCTTGCAAACGATTGAGAAGACTTCAACGCAGGACTAGGTCGATTGCTGGAAACTGTCAAAAAGATTGAAAATCCCGCGAATTTTCCAGCCCAGACGAAGTTTCATGCGCCTGTCCATAGCAGAAAAAATTTCCTTGCAAAATGGATATTAATGAGTTCAAGAAAAAATAGCAACCTCACACGTTAGATGATAAAGTGTGAGGGGTGATTACACTCACAGTGATGAGCGATATGTATGCGGAAGTTTTTGGTAAAGAATTCATGCGATATAATTGGTTTTGCTATAGTTACATATAAACCTGTCAACTGTTTGTTGTGGCATTTTGCTATGCACTCGGGACTCATTCAGACAAACGGGATTTCGGGTGGACGACTTCGAAGGCTTGATGAAATGTGCGTGTTCTGAGTAAGATTCATATAGCGTCATTTCGCTGGATTGATCAATAAGCGCCAATTTTACACTTCGCAGCAATCTGGATAATGCGTGCACATGAATGAACACATCAATAACTAATGTTGAATTGTGAACGGATCAGTGGGCATGTGGTAAGCCAAATGCCAGATGACCGTGTAACCAAATGCTACAACAAACCGCTTTAATCAGGCTGTTTTCAAGGGGAGTTAGACAGTGGGAGTCGTTTCTTACGTTATACGCACCTGACGGCTAATTGTTTCCCGGATCACAATCAAAAAGATCTTCAGGGGGTATAGAGATTTTGAAGATAGATCTTGTGTTTGATATCGTGAGACAGCTGTCCAAGCCTTTTGTAAAACGCTGACTTCATTTGGAAGTTCATTTCAAATATAAGAATACTCTTTAGTGATGAAGGTTGCGCGTATATTTTTCGAGATAGCAGAGTTGGCAAGGTGGAACCCATATTTATTAGATTGCATGTAGGGTTGTGTTGTACACGGGCGGCGAACGCCGTGGTAATAGCGTCCGAATGTATGAGTTTATAGTAAAGTGTCGGGTCCAACTTTAGTCTACGCAACCAAAACGGATCGATACCAAGTTTTTGAGAGCGTTGCCTATAGGTGATGAAGAAAGAATATCCTAATAAGCTTTTGGTAAATGATCGTTGTAGGTTTTCTAACACAAGCCCATCAGAATTGCGTGGATGGCAGTAGGCGAATGTGCAATACTCGACTTGAGGCCGAGCACACATTTTGTAGATCGTCAGCTTTGCAGCCGATAGACTGAACGTCTTTTTGATATATCCCATTGTTCTCTTAAGTTCTTTTCAGTTCTTCCTGTCAGTCACCTGATGCTGTCAAACAGAAAAAAGCCAAAGTGGCAGCTGGACGTTTAGATTTTCCCCGGCTCTGGTTTGGTCGTGTTTTCATGTTTGTACCGTGAATTATGAATGGACTCTAACAGTTTTCTTCGAGAGATTCGTGTGTGAATTTCGTAAAATTGACAGAGTCTAGTCGCCTCACTATCTAAATGCCGCATAGTTAGATCTGCAATTCACCAAGCTGGTCAGCACTCCGGATTATTAATCTTCATCAGACGGCCAAAGTCGCTGTCAACAGTGCTAAGTGACTAAGCACGGACGCTGTTTGGGGTAGCTGCGCATATCGCTGAGGCGAAAAAATGATTCAGTCCTGTTTTTAATCAAAACTCTCGTTCTTAGGAAATAACTAGTCAGCCGTCGAATCTTTCTCTAGACACCATCAACTTCCAGACAACATATGAAGCGGGAATATCAGGTATGTTCGAAGGCCTTGACGAAACAAAGGAATGCTACTCACAAGATCGGGCCAATTTCTTTAGTTCCTGTCGAGTTATTCATGAGGAACCTCATGTCGGTCACGTGTGGTCGGTTTGGAGGGAAGCCATTTAAAATAAAAAGTAATGTTCATTTCAGAAGAAATATTTATTTTTGGCTCGCTTTAAAAAGTTGTTATCCAGCATTAGAGGACAGTGAGAATGATCGGCCGATAACCGAGAGGACAAGTTCCATGGGTGGTCGTTGGTACTGATTTGACGGCCGTCTCTCTTAATGCTCCAGATGGGGGTATTGTTTTGCGTTAATTGTTTGACAACTTTGAGACAGGGCACTAACAGAATAAATACTGCTTCCATGATGGCTGAGGATAAATTAAGGCCGGTCTCACTAAACTAGTGCGTTAGTCTTAGTTAGGAGATATTGCGTAGAATTTGGAGTGGCTATTCTGTATTTCGTATGCCCTCTTGTGCGTTAAAATCGATGTCTCGAAAGTTCGGTACCGAATTCTATGCTGTAGCTCCTCAAAGCCAGTAGCGGACGAAGATACAAGTTACTTTTAACTGCTTATTGTGTTCCAGCGGTGCTTTAGTGATTACTCGAGCTTTGTTTGTGAAAACACGATAAGTCGCAGAGGACGTCTGCCTACAACGATGCCCTGTGGGTTGTTTGAAATTTCGTGCAGAATATTTCCATCTGATGGTTGTCACTAACGAGCCCGAGAATCCGATCACTCAGTCACTGTGAGCCTTGACTCCCTATGGAATTTATTTTCGCTTAGCTCACTCAGATTAACCGGGAAGAAGGAGCGCCGGGAAGATGGTAATCAGTCGCAAACCTTAATGGAAGCCTCCCCGCACGATGTGTTATTTGAGAGCTAACAGTGTTTACCACTAACAAGGAGTGTCACGGAAACAGAACCGCATTCTCAGGTACAGCGTACCCGAGAAGATGATCTTCACAGTGATGAATGTTACTGGAAGTTTCTAGTTGAGAAAGACCACAAAGGCTTGCTGCGCTCACGTAGGAAATCCTCTCAGTGAAACATGTGATGAGGAAAAATCAGTTCACTGCTACTATGTGGACAAGAACATGACGGTTACTGTCATAAGTTGTCTGCTTTACATCCGGTATCTTACCTGATATGCCCGAGCACTTTGCGTGTTTGAGTCAAACGGCCAATTTGTTATTTGTTTGGGTATAAGACAAGATAATGGCACGAGAAAAACATGTGAGGAAGGGGTCCTAGCACTTAGGAAGAACGCATCCGTGAAAACTGTGCATGACTCGCGTTCTCGGTGTAGGACGAGCTTCTCATAGTGGTTTGAGTAAACGTGTGCGTGTTCTTTGAGAGTATAGCCACGTATATTGGTCGGGGTTTACAAGTCTGCATCTGCTTCCACTTTCCCGGCATACTGGAGGCCATTCGGCTGGGTGGCGTTTCAAGCTGTTGTGAGTCAATGGGGAACGGTCCAGGTCCGCCTTATAAATACGTGTTTCAAGCGAACCGCTCGTGTGTTGAGTTTTCACGGTTGACGTTAGCAAATTTATGAGTGTGAAAAGATGTAGTTCGACAGACTCGTTGACACGAGGTGAACCAGTGATTCGCAGAATGCTAAGACTAACCATTTTCGACGACCCGAGCGAACTGAAGTGTCAGCGCAGTGACTGCTCAGGATAGCACGCTGATGTGGCATTAAATGTCATTATGATTGAAATCGGGGTAGAACTATTTGTCCCACTGCATCACGTATTAAAACGAACAGGTTACAAGCAAAGCCAAAGCGAGCAATGAAAAAATCAACTAGCCGGCATCACTTGTAATTGTCCATTTCTCCGATGCATGTTATCAATAGAACATAAAAACCCAATGAAACTGAAGTATGTTTCATGTCAAAGATTCTGCTTTGACTTCCGCTCCGCCGGTAGCAAGCCTCTATCATGTTATCGAAAAACTTATCAAAACTCCGGTTAGCAAGGTGAACACCGCAGCAAATTGGCAAACAATTACTGCGCCTCAGCCGCTAGATATGGGAAACAAGGGAGAACTTGCGGACAATTGCTGTTTGTAGGAAATAAGTAGGAGAAATATCGCTCGTTGGTCAGTCTACCATAGGCCACTGAGGAACGTCAGCTGGCTATGTTTCAAAATGCAGTCGGCGGTAGAGGAAAACATTTTGGGACCTCAATGTACAATCTCCCACGAAGACGTTGAACAACGCGTAGCAATAAACCAATGATCCCAAATATTCAAAACAAAATTGGATCGCAATGCCACGGTACTATTGAACAAATTATCAAATGGAATATTCAGACAACCTCAACAGTTTTAATCGACAGATCGTTTTCAAGGAATGGGTTACAATTTGCTGCTGAACGGGCTAACTATGAACCATAATCACACAATAAGGCATTCATACCCAAAAGAGCTCTTCCGAGCAGTCAACAGGTTCAAAACAATGGTGATGAGCCAAACTTCAAAAAAGGGGGTGCACGCACCACTTAAATAATGTACGATGACCGACAACTGGCGATTCGCACAACCATCAAATTGACGTGACAAAACAAAATCTTCTAGGTCAAGGTCCAGTTAACGTCCAGAATGTTGAATGCAGAGGGGTGAATTTTTAGGGGAATTGGGCTGGGTAGGTTTTCACATGGTTGTAGTTCAAAAATTCGATACACCTAACCTTCGTGGATTGACTACGTGATCATTTGCAAAATAAGGGAATGCTGCTTTCGGCAACTAAAAGAAACGTTCTGCTCGGTCCGGCTTTTCGAGTGAATTTGGACGACCGGAAAAGCAACGAATTAACTTGACCGTTTCAGAAAAATGGCGCAGCCACTCACCTTCTGAAATTGCTCAAGAAACACTTTTGTCCGGAAGTGAATGGTAAAAGTGATTGAAAATTTAGTTATGAAGAAGATACTTCCAACAATCACAAAGATGCCACTAATCCAAGACATCAATACACGCAATAGAGAACAGGCGAGGAAACAAAGAATGACGCGTTTGAAATCTGACCGGAGCCTTGTTCTAAGCCTTACGGACAGAGATAGAGAATGAACTGCGCTAGTCTCGCGCCAGTTTTTCGGGAGTAATCCGTCTGGACGGAAGGAAATGCCCAGCCTGCAGGAAGACTTGTACTAAGTGGCGGGGAAAGAAGCATTTTGTTCAGTCAGACCGATGAGTATGACGCTGATGTATCGAGCTGGACCAAGGAATCAAGCAGACAAAAAGGAATCTGTGCAGAACCGATGATGAATGATACAACGAGGAGGTGTTATCTAGACTTCAGCGCGTAGGTTAACGTCATACCATCAGGCAACATCAGAGAGGCCGGAAAATACAATTGCAACACACAACTGCAGATGTAAAATTGTTTGACAACAGGCGTTAAGGGTTATATGCCACTGACTGTTACGATTTGGAGGGATGGGCAAATTTACATGCCTCATTTTTGTTGTTGGTTTTGACCCAACGCCCGCCTTTGCTATTGATGAGATTCGGTTGATGAGTTCCATCATCGTTCACCTCGATGAATTTTTTGCATGAATTTTCACATTCAGATGTCCAACATCCATGGGTTATTGTTTCGGGTCGTAATTAAGTGTCAGGCGCCGTTAGTTTATCCGCCGTTCCCGCTGTGTTGCCAGTCTGATGGATTTCGCCGAACATACAGAATGGGTGCAGAACGTATATGGGCCAAACATTCCAACTTAACGTGGCTGTTGCGGTAGAACAGCCGACAAGCTGAGCCAGTTAGATTGCGTAACTTTGAAGAAGTCATGAAAGCCGCTGAATAAGGTACCTCGAAGGTAATGTCACTGTTTGACCACTACCGCTAACATTCTTGTGGGACTGAGTCCAACCAAATTTTTTACTAAAGTAGCTGATCTCTGGCATGTTGGCGGCTAGAAATCGGTGAGCAGTCCAATTAATTTGTCGCATTTGGAATCCGTTTTCGGCGTCTGTCTGTTAAACTGAAGGTGTCCAGAAAACTTTTTTGGAAAATTCCGGTTCGGGAGCCCGACAAATTGAAACGTGCCATATGCGCCGCAGGTGTCACCAATTTTTGAAAACCTTGACGATTCGTGACGGTTGTCTGAAGAAACCTCTGAATCGCTTCACTGATTGAGAAGCTGACCTATCAAGTGACAGAATGGTGTTCGGGAAAAAGTGGCCACCTTTCGCGGATATTTGTTACCATCATCCGGACTCACGACAAACAACGAGAGAACCAGCGCAATCGCCATGATGCTGCCCGCGATTACCTGGAACCTTTCTTTTCATGCATGTGCAATATGGTTCATCCCATCCGCATGTCGACTCATTACTGAGTATCATGAAATTTGAAAGAACAAAAGACGGCATTCGGTAAAAGAAAACGGGTTATTACGAAAGCATTACCCTTGGTTACTCAAAGTGATAGCGAAAAAGCTGGACCGGTTGTGGCATTATAAAAAACAGAAAAATGATGGCCTACCGAGGTGGCGCCGCTGCACTTGCAAACCGGAACTGTACGAAAATTTGGAAGAAATTGCCACTGGCGACACGTACCCTGAAACGGTTCAGCGTTTATACCTCTGGTCGAATCGTAATAGATTACGCCAACCACGAACCGTTGGGTCTAATAGTGGGGAAACCGTTAACCGCTGTGCCAACAGGGAATCACGGAATGCTACTCAAACTACCGAAACCTGTTCTCGAATTGGTCTCTCAGCTGGGAACTTAGAAGACCACATCCGAAAGGTTGTCCGGAGCCTATAACACAGGATCATTCTTCGAAGACACTCGTTTCGACAATGAGGCAGAGGAGAATCACCTCATAACGGAAACGCCCTATTCATAGGCCTGAAGGTACCAACGGCGGAATTCGCCACGTTAGAGAGACGGACTAAGCAATCAAAAATTGGTTAATAAAGTAGCTGCTAGCGTCAGCGTTTGATGATTGTTATATGCTAATACAACGTTGATGATCATGCTCCTTGTCCTATTTGTTCTCCTCTCATTGGTTCGTCTCCTTTTGTTTAAATTCTTTATATTGAATACGAGCCTTTCTTGCAGCGTGACATTACCACTCAAGTTACGCGCATGACAAACCATTTCTCTCGTAAATGTTGACCTTGAGACATAATTAAATATTGATATCGTTTGCTTGTAGAAACTTGTTTCTGCGCAGTCTTTCTTCCTTACTTTCCTTTGAAGGAACTTCGGTTATATGCACTCTGGTTTCATTTTCGGTTGACCGCCTCGCCATTACGTGACTGTTGCACATGATCATATTTGTGTGAACTGTTAATCTCGGAACTTTTAGATTTGTTGGATTCAATATCAAGGTCTGCGGTTTTCTTGCACTATTTGATTTATCATGTTGTTTTTGAAAATTAGCACCTTATTAATAAGAAACTCACCGATACGACCGTCTTCCCCTTTGGATCGGAATCGGTTGCTCAACGGGCTCAAAATTTATGGTCACTCGATGCTCACAGACGCGACTATCCTGGATAAGGCATGTCGATAGACTTCTCGAGAAGACTAAGCGTTGCTCGAACAACCACTATACGTCCGATTTCAACAGTGCTCGATGGATCCGCCTTGACGGAGACCAATTCTCTCTGTCAACTGGGTGAGAGTTATCGTTCCTACTACAATGGCAGAGCTACTCGAAGTTGACACGCTTGATGTGCAAGGACGTTCTTCTGGCTATCAATCGGCCAAAGCTTTCCCGAGGACAACCGTGTCACTGGGATTGCCTGCTGTGTCTCGTTGTGCGTGGAATAGTCGTGCTCCGTATCTTCAACAGGTGACCCATATTGACGACGATATCAAATTTTATTTAAATGTTTCCGATTTTCGTGCTTCAGTTCATTCTTTGCTTGTGTATTTTTCTTTTGAAGATTTCCGCAATCTTCAAAGGGGCTTGCCTGGGATTGTCGAGTGGCCTGCTATATCGCATTATGGTGGCATGCTTGGATCCCCCTAAAGTCAGGCAGAGACCATGCCCGGGGATAGCTGTAGGGACTGTGGCAGCCCCACCGGAGTACGGGGAGTACGTATCTTGACCTCCTAACCTTGTCCCAGCTATAATTTGTTGTTCACTTGAGCGAAATTTGATCGTGGTTGACTGCCTCAGTGAAGAAGAAATGCGTCTAAAGGAAAAGAAGCTAGAGGTTATGTAGGTACAACTAAAATTTTGCAAGAGGTTGAAGCAAAGTTCCGTGTTTGGCAAGGCTGAGTAGCCAACCCGGGGGTATGGATGTAAACGTCCTACCACCTGGCCCGTCATATATACCTCATACTTACGGGTTCCAAGGGAGCTTCATTAAGCAGTGTATGCGTAATTTAGTTATCAGTTTGGGTCTACCAAAAATTGAGCTAGAACCTTTTGAAGGGTCCCTTTTCGAAATTCCATAGCTTCTTGCGAAATTTTGAACTTAACGTGGCTAACAGATTGAGTGACGAAGGACAGAACTTGGCTTACTTTATTTATTATTTTAAAGGTCGAGCCAAGGCAGCTATCGAACAATGCGTATTGCTGACTAGCGAAGTAGGACTCACTGTGGTAACCGGAATATTGAGGCGACGATTTGAAAGGCCGCATGAGATTATTCAAGCTATCACCAATGACATGGTTAACGGTTCGCCGTTCGCCATGGGAGACACTAAGGATCTTCAACGTTTAGCTACTCAAATGAAGGGTTGCCAGTTGACGGCCTCCCAATTGAACCATCCGTCCGAGTTAAGTTGTCAAACCAACCTTCTGCGTATCGTAGACAGACTTCCTCGTCTATCGCAAGAGAAGTGGGCAGGAGTAGTTTGCTGTTATAAGCACTGGTCAGGAGCTTTCTTCCAACGACCTGCTTGAAATTATAGAGGGGCGAACTTCGATTTCTAGTAACCTGGTCAGTCCAGGACCGCAGCAGTGGAAATAATACAGCGCGCTTCCGCGAGAACCCTCAATGGATGCCGCATGTGTCAACGGTCGTCGGAGTAGTAAATAGGCCGCACCAATGCGCCGTATGTAGTGACGAACATGATTTGCCGACATGCCGACGATTTGAAAGCATGTCATTAGGAGGGAGACGCGAGGTTCTAAGAAAGCGTGAAACGATGCTTCGTTTGTCTACTGCCAAACCACACCGCCAAGTTTTGCAGAGTCCGTATACATTGTTCGCGGCCTCGGTGTGGGAGGCGACATCACACTCTGATGCATACACACCCCGCGCCTTCTGGAACTGAGGTCGAAGTGAAGGAGCCCAGCTGTGAAGCCACCTCTTTGCTTTAGGGAGGGGTTCGTCTAGGTTTCGTGCCTGTCAGAGCAGTTGAGGCAGTCGGGACGGTTGAAGCTTATGCCATTCTAGATAAGGGGTCCGCTACCACACTCACAGATTAGTCTTTAGCTGAGCGACTAGACGTCCGGGTTCAACATGAGTGTTACCACCATATTCACAATTTGCTCAAAGTGCTAGCATTATTTTAGCGATCATTCTCAACATGTCCGGGATGCTAGTTCGGAATCCAGGGATGAATCATTATGGAGAACGTAACGGCGAAACTGATTTGTGCACGCTTTCTTACTATTCAACCTTTTGAACGGCCGCATTTGATTGAGGGTTATCCAGGCAGGACGCAGATAGTTAATCAAGAGTTTGGGCGGTTGATAATTCGGTGAGGTCCTGAGGACTTTGTTTTCTATTAAGGCTATCCTTCCGCCGACTGTCTTGGTGGGAGTAGGTTTTCCGGGAAAGTTTAGAATAAGCCCCCAAAGGCGATTACATTCCGAAGTTTTCATTCCAACCGTGATTGGATGACTTAATGAAATCATATCTACAGGCGTCGTGATGTTTGGATGGTCCGATCCAGTGGCCGAAATGTGATTTACGCCGACATTACCTGTTCTCCAAGTGAAATGAAGGAGGGAAAGTGAAAAGAAAATCATATGGAAAAACTCACCTACCCAAAAGGACGAACCTAACACACACAAAAATATTATGGAATAGAAAAAAGGCTACCCAAGCACCTGTTTAGTTCTCATATTGTTACCTCTGACCTACGAACCCTTGTAATGCTTACGAGCAGCTCATTCTACACAGTGGACCTTTGTTCAGCAACAAAGTCAAGATAATTAAGCCACCCAGACCTCGTTTCCTTCACGGACACCCTTTATTCTTGTGACCATGGGTTTCGTTGCATTGCAAACAAACAAATAGAGGTTTTGCCACTGCGGTGTGTTGTTATTTGGTTTCACAAGGTTTTCTGTTGCTTTTTGTGCAGAAATAATTTCACTGTTTTCGCACGGTCTGGATGCCCCAGACCCTGGATGCTTCACACCGCGTGTACGACATTTTATCATGCCTTTTCAAGAATGCCATTTTTGTTCCGAAGATGTGGTGATCGAAGCTTTGCGTGGCACAGAGAACATGTAATTAATACCAAAACAAGGTGATCTGAATATGGTTGAACACGGATGATAAGTCACACGTTTCAGTTGACGAATCACTGATTGTGTGTTAGTTAGTGCCACGACGCATCGTGCTTAATGGTAGAGGTGCTAGAGCTTTGATTCCCCGAATCACTGGTTTCCTTTGGTCATGTCAGTCGAATTTGCTATCCTGCGGCACCATTGTATTATCTGATAATCAATTTGAAAATGCAATAAAATACGTGCTCCGTCAGCGAGCTCAATGATTCCAGTGTCCATTGGAAGTCGTTCGATAGAGATTCAAGGAGAGTGCGCGGGTCCGAGGCGGTCATAATCAGTTACAAGTCATGCACATGAAGGAAAGACGGACTGGCCAGACATTAAGTCATAACTTTTGTGAATGACAGAAAGGGTGGAGCAAGGAGATGAATCCATTCAGCATGTCACTCAATGGATCAACCTTGTCAGACGGCACATCAGCATTATACCTTTATACAAAACCGCTTCTTGCTCACCGTAGCTCTCAACTCAAAGTATGTGATTGCGAAAATTGAGCACCTTCCTTTAGTTTATTTAACACACTAAATCACCGTGTGAAACTTCGAAACTTCCGTAGGGGGACAGTCTGCAAATTTCATCTCATAGTATATGTTCACAGAGTTTACCGAGGGCGTCAGTTAAGCTTACTAGCTATTAATTTCCAACAACTGATCCACTTTCGCCTCGACGATAATCATGACTGTGACATCTTTTCCGCTTTTCGTGGCTAATACCTATGTGTGGCCTGAAAACAAGTGAAGGGACAAAAATTTAACGCCAGAACCTTCGCGAAGAATTTGAAGATGGTCTAACGAACGCTCGCCGGCGCTGATGATTTCTGACATTTTTGCAAAGATACTGCGCATTTCAGCTTTGCTAAGTCTTAGAAACCGCAGTATAACTCAAATATCTGCTAGTCCTGAGGAGGAATACTTCAAACTGAGGAAATAAATGCGTCCGGTCTGCACTCATTGACCGAAATGACGAATTTATTATGAGTACAGAAGGTCCCAACTTTTCTGCACAAAGAGGAGTCTGATTCGGAAGTAATCTTGAAATCATTACATGTTTCGTGATGTCAGTTACCTAAGTAAGTTCACTTACTAGTCAATTCTTCCTTCCCGCGTTAGCTGCTTCATTTAAGGCCCCCGATATTCGATCAAACATTCACCCTCCTATCGCGTAGCATATGCTTTCCAGGTCAGAAGTATGCGTCTAAAATTCTTCATTAATCCTGGCGGCAAACCCAGGAATCCGTAATTACCTCCTCTGCCTGGAAGAACGATTTAGTGTGCGAAAGTAAGAAGGTTACATTTCCACATAAAGTTCACGGAAATTTCTGGACCACGCTGGTCATGTTCCAACTGCTGAACTTCATAGTGGAGAAGGTGAATGCAGTACAATGACGAGTGAAACCAAGGAGTGGGGAACACTCGAAGTTTTCTTGAGACTAGTTCGCTGCACTCTGGTCAGTACACTCAAAGCTTCCCCGGCTAACGTGAATCGGAAATTTCACTGGGCGGACGGCGAGTGTGCAAACAAACTTTATTTTTCGACTAACTGTACAACGACCGGACTTCAATGCAATAGATGAAGGCGCTGGAGAGTTGGACGTAAGAGAGCCTCTGGCACAACCGCACGACACCCGACAAGGAAGAAAAGTGTAAACGGAAATTTCAGCCGACCTTCAGAATTCAAACAGGCGTCGGACTAATTGGGCGGCGTTTCCAACGGCAATGGATTAAACGTTATTATTCTGCGAAATATAGTCTACAGTGTTTCTAGACGATACGGATTCATTATACGGCCACGAGTAAGGCTGGGGTAACCACGCTAACATACTAAGTTTGACTTTGTTATTTTGTAATAGATAAGAATTCACAAGAAAGTATGAACAGGTACAGTGGCACTAGTACGCCAGCTCTCAAGCCACATGGAGTTTACTGTTTTGGGCGCGTCTGTAGTGCTAGATCCTGAATTCGTACGCCCAGAGTTTCCCCAGCCTTATGCTACCGTGAATCGGAAGTCGCAGGGAGAAAACGATGAATCCGCAAACAAACTTTATTTATTGATTTACTCACCGTTCACAAAAGACTTCAACATAAAAATTAAGGGGTGCTAGGGGGCTGGACGTGAGAGCACCTTGAGCACAACCGCACAGCAGCCGCCAGAGTGGAAGAGTGCGTCGACAGAAAATTCCAGTCGACCTTCAGAATTGAAACAAGCGTTAGACTGGTTAAACAGCGTTCCTAACGGTAATAACTCAACATTGTTATCCCAGTGAATGTAACACACAGGAGTAAAGATAGTGCGAATTCACTACACAACTGAGAGCATAACAGCGATACTTACGCCGGCGCACTAACTTTGTTGCTAGTGGTTTGTAGTAAGTTTACATATCTAAGGTAATTTGAACGGGCGCGGTGGTACTGACAAGGCAAATCTCACATTGCGGGAAGTTTAGAATTTTGGGGACGTCAGAGGTGATCTCACTACATGTCCAGTGTGAGTTCGATATAGATCATTGCAGATACAGCAAAGTTTTTGAAGCAATCGCTTGGTGTTGAACATTTCGAAATTTATTTCAATTCGGACCTCTGAGAGAAATATGTACAACCAGTTAATTATAAGTAGGCGAATGTGTTCAGAAGCGTGCGGTACGCCGAGTAAGCATTGGAAGCATCAATCTGAAAAAATTTCTTGATAATTTTTTCATTAAAACGGCATGTTGAGACGTTGTTTTAGATTGCACCTGCACTGAATAAATTATTATGATTCTAGGGGTTGAATGCAAGTCACCCTTTCCTGGGGATGCTGATTTTCAACATGTTGTCAAAATGTTGATTCAGAACCGTATTATACAAGCAATATATGTTAGCAGGAAGGATTATATATTCCACATTAGAGGAAAGGGTATGAAGAGCTACGATGGCGCTAGTGTGACAGCACTCATGACGCAAAGACTGTACGATTTTTCGCACGTCGAAGGCGATCTCATCACAGTTTGTTCCAATGGTGGTTGGCAGAGTTGTGCGCTGGAGCTGGAATTTGGCCCAACGGTTCACTGTTTCATCTGGCTGCCAGTCAGCGGAGCTGTAGGAAAAATCAACTCTGGCGCGTCGCGGAGTGTATTCACATGTATTCTGTCACTCGCTCTATCAAGCCAAACAAAGAAGTATACTGCTATCAGACGCAGTGTTCGCACGAAGTTGGCAGAAGGACTCGCTAAACAATGAGAGCCCCAAAATTCCCTATTCATGTTTCTCTTTCATGTTTCTCGGAAAGGCTTCCGCTTTCCGCAGATTTTTCCGTTAAGGACCAATCAAGCAATAGTTAAACAGTTGCACGAATTCTCCTTCTGGGCAGTGCTGCCGGCAGCACGTATATGATGCTGCTGTAGCTACCCATTATGGAAATTTCCAGCGTTCAGGCTATTCGACATTCAGGAAGTCTAATGACCACATAACCATACCTTAAATTTCACTTGCCAAGAAAAGCGATTAATTTCGACCAAAAAGTGTTTTCTTACATTTGTCGCTGGGTTTCTTGTTATTAGTGTGGCAGAATCTCTTGGACCTAATTGTTACTAAGTCAACAAACCTCGTGGAGTAGTCTCAGCAATAGTTCATCTCTGGCCGATGTCGCGCCTTAGCGTCGGTAGACCTGGATTGCGGCGAACAACAGTTATTTTTTATAAGGGCTTGGGCAATTGTACTTTGCGCTCGGTAACGACATTTTGGCCATCCAAAAAATTATTCGTTTAACTATGGTCCATTTGCACTATGTGTGGACGTTTAAAATGATTGTTTTAGGAAAATGGCCGACAATTAAACGAAAGATCAACATCCTGCAACCAATGGCTTCCCTCCGTTTCTCTGAGTTAAACGGAAGTGACGGAGGATTTCAGCCATCAGGACAAGTCAGCCGATGACTGTTCTATGGGGCGTCAGAAAAACGGTGGGTGTACGCACCATAAACATCACTTTGAATATGATATGCTACCAGAGTAAAGTTGTCCAGTCTCTCAATCCGATTTCCTCATCAAGCTAAGTTTTATTCAGTATGAAAATGTCCGCAAAGAGTATTGTTGATCTTTTTCTGAGGCAGACTGTGCGCATTGACGCAACTTTCAACTCTTACCAAGTGAAAGCGAAGTAGCCAGCAGATTTTGTCAGAAAATAACTCAGAGAAGTCCTTCCGTTGTTTGAACATTGTAGTTTGAAATTGATTGATGCTCACGATTTTTCACCATTGCAGATGTCTCGTTCATGCTATTGCGGCTCCGCTTTCTTCCACAACAAGACGTTTCTCTATCTGAATATGATTGGTGCAAGAGCGCTCGCACATAACTGCTAAGGTAGAAGATACCACGACGTACGCTCCGCCTTTGAAGGTCACCACTGGGGTCACGTTGGCTTTCTCTGCAAAACTATGCCGACTTCAGTCAACACCAAGTCTCCATGCTGAGTTCCTGAAAGTAACCTAGAAGTTTTCTAAAAAAGGTTATTTTCGTGTGAGATACGGCTGAGCCTTCGGGCCCGTGGCCTCAGCCACACATACTCTCTGCAGGCACTTGATGTTTCACAGAAATGTTGGCATCAGTTTTCTTCATGCGGATACTGTATGTTTAGTGTTCTTCAAGGTGTGTTGTCGGTCGCGGCCATCCACCTTTCTTCCTCTTTTTGGAGTGCTCTTGTAGGAACTCCGGGGCCACCTCAGCCGATCAATTTTTTGCAAAATAGTTGTAATGCTATGGAGAGGTTTTGGGTTGCTCAGTAATAATAATAATAATAACAATAATAATAATAATGATAATAGTGATATATTCCTTGACGCATCTGTGAGAAACATGCCGAGGTGAGCGTGATCAACGTACACTTTGTAAGGCCATGAACACTAATGCACACTGTAACTAATAATTGCACAGTAAGCCAATTACACGAATAAACCAACAAAACAAACGTAACAGGAGACGGGAGTTCTAGTTTCTGAGGAAGAAAATGGAACACAAGCTTCTAGGAGGATAATCGTCAAAATCTCTCAAATTCGCTACAAATGCTGAGAAGCTACGTCAATTTGCACGAGATGACCACTGGCCTGCTGGTTAAGGTCATGCCCCAAAGAGTTGATTTGAGGGTACAGAAATTGAACGGTCAGAGAAGTTCGCCATTATTTGACGCGGGCGGTTCCGGAAAAATGTGCAGCAAATTTTGTGGGGACGAAAGCAGATGGAAAAGCACACACTTTTGCGGAGAGACGTACTGACCTCTTGAGTGTATTTTTCTATTTGCTTAGAGTTGGCGGGGTTTCGCGGGTCTAACGGATTATGCAACCAATAAGGGATTTTGATTGTCTCGACCTGGCAGAATGTTTTATCGCGTAAAATATATTTGTGGAATGATGAATGGGGAGCAAAATTACGTGAACAACGGGAGAATGATTACGTGAACTATGATAAATAATCTGATGTGTGGTTTTCTGACAGAACTTTCTAAGCAACATAGGTAACTTTGTATTGGTTGATAAAATAATAATAACAATAATAATAATGGTATATTTCTCGACGCATTTGTAAGAAACACACTCAGGAAAGCGTGATCAGCGTAATGAATTTCAAGCATATACACATTTGAACACCAAATTTGAAAATTGTAAAATGAGTCAGCTATGTGAGTAGAGCAACAAAACAGACAAAAGCAGACATTATATGAAGCAAAAATTCAATTTTAGGGTGAAAGTTTTGAGCTACATACTTCTGAGACGATAGTTCCTGGGATCAGCACAATTCGATAAATTAATCAATTTGTTACATCAATTGGGACTCCACAAGGTGACCGCTGGCCTGATGCTCAAGGTCGTGCCAAACAACGGTGGTTGGAGGATGGAGAGGGTGTATTGGCGAAACATTTGACCATTATTTCATGTAGATAGACCCGAAAAAATATGCAGGAAAATTTTCATGATATGCGCGAGGTGGGGACGCACATACTTCCGCGGGGAACGCTCGAACCCCTCGACCGGACGTCATTTTTCTTTCAGATTTCAAAGAATTTTGAGGAGCTCGCGATATGCTCAACCATTGTGGAATTTTAGGTGTCCGGGTTGGGTGGGATGTTTTCCGCGGGGGATATATCAGTGAAACCAATAATGGAGAGCGGAATCACGCGATAAAGGAGAGAACGAAAAACTAACTATGTGAGCTATGACGAACAACATGTGATATTCTGGCATACCCTTCTATGTGACGCTAATAGCATTGTGTTAATTGATGAATTATATACCACATGCGAACAGCTGCTATTGAATAACGCGAAAGGAGGTCGATTATAAACTATTTCCAGTATACGATAGTTGCCGAATTTAGATGTCAGTTATCTTTGTACAGACGATATATAGAATGAGAAGGATGTTTGACAACACCGAAAGGTTGCCTGGTGGTCTGTCAGGGGGAAAAAAGGAGGAGTTGCGACTCGTGTTTATTATGCAGTCATAGGACGAACAGGTTGAGTTTTCTTCGAACAGTTTTAGCATGCTCAGCTTTCGCATGTTGGTTTACAATAGACACACAAGCTATCGATAATTATGGGGTAAGGTTGTACCAGGATGATCGGGTTGTTACTTGTGTGCGTGTATATTGACACCCATACGTGTTGACTATGGACATGTTTTCCTGTTCACTGCCAAATCTAAAGGTAAAACATCTATCATGAAATCGGTAGTTTTGGTCGGTCCGAGAGGTGCGTGCCTTAACATCACGCAAAACAGAGCGTTTTTTGTCAGATGTTATTAGGTCCGTTTTCAAAAATGACGTCCTCAGACAATAAGAGCATGAAAATGGACGACGTTCGTTATTGTTAGGAAAGTTTCTATGTTCCGTTTAAATCGGTGTATATTCTTACTGGATCTAATTGCATACGGAAGTTTATTCCAAATTTAGGAATATTTTGCTAGGAAAAAATTTGAACGCAGTTTTTTCCGGGATTTCAGAGCTGTCAAGGTGATGTCCTTGTTTCTGAGGTTATACTCCGACCTGTGTTATAAGCGAGTCGCAAGGTCGACGGTGAATTTATTGCCATAGACTAGATTATACATGAGTGAAAGGTTAAGTTTGAGTCGCCGCAACCAAAGAGGATCAATTGCAGGCGTTTGGCGGCGTTTTCTGTAGCTCAGAGAAGATTGATAACCCAATAAGCTTTTCGTGAATGTACGTTGGAGGCTTTCCAGAGCTAGCCTATCAGACTTGTGAAGGTGGTCATATACGAACGTGCAGTACTCAAACGGGTCGTAAGCATAATTTATGATGGTGCAATCCTGCAACAGTTGAGAAGAATGAGTGTTTAATGTAACATACCGTCCGTCTGGTTTAAGCGACTAGGAACGGTATATGTTCTGCGAAGTTGAATGAGATTGAGTAACGTGAATCCAGGTCAAGTACTGATTTGGTGGTTGGTATGCTGTGATCGTCCAGCCTTATAGAGCCTTCTGGCACGTGACAACCATGCACAACGTTAGTGGATATACTGGCTAGAAAATTTCATCAGCCGAATTTGACATCAAGTCTCTGGTGACATGAGGTCCTTCCGTATATTTTCTAAACATGAATTTAGATTGCCAGCAGGAAAGCTGTAAACATGTTTCATATCATCAGAGAATATGAATTGTTTACCATGTTTGATAACCTGACATATATCGGTCATATATATGAAAAAGAGTAACGGTCCCAGAACACTTTCTTGTATCACCCCACTAGTGACTGGTCTGGGCTTTGAGCTATGGTCTCCTATTTTCGCTGTTTGTGTGCGGCCTGTAAGGTATGACGAAAACCACCTAAGCAACGGATCACGTATACCAGAGGATGCTATTCTGAGCAGAAGACGCTTATGAGGCACACGATCAAAAGCCTTCGCCATGTCCAACAGTATAATGATAACCGCCTCACCGGCGTCAGTAAATTCTGTCACACGGTTAAGAAATTCTAGCTGGCATGCCATGCAAGAACGCTTGTTAAGAACCCCATGTTGGGAGTGGTTTATAAGGTTTCGTGATAACGGAACTTTGACCATGCGGCATTTTATTATCCTTCCCAACACTCTTGAACAAATTGAAGTATGGTTAATGGGATAATAATTGCTGACTTCATGCCTTGAGCCTTTTTTTATAGCTGGGCTTAGTTGTAGAGCTTTCCGCTGAAGAGGGAAGGAACCTGATTTTAGAGAAAATGTATACATATAAAGCAGAAATAGAGGGATGTCTTCCCTTCCGTATTTTGGAGCAACTGAGTGAATGCCATCAGGACCAGGTAAGTGAGAAGGTTTGAAAATAGCTAACTCAGAGCGTATGAACCATGCATCCACAGGAATATGGTTTAGGAACGTACTTGTACTTACAAGAGGAGGTGGGGGCAGTATGTGTCCTTCACTGTTGAAGGAAGCAGTAAAAACCTCGCAGGTTGTTACAGGATCATCTACAGTGGTTTGCTCCTGCAGTGTCACTGCTGAGATATCAGGGTCTCTACCACTATTCCTACCTCTCATCAACTGAATCAACTCCAGGCTCTTATCTGTGCTGTTAAGCTCACGTTTTTCTTCACTCACGTGGAGCATTTTGATTCTATATCCAATTGCACTTAACATTTCATGCGGTTGCGTAGTAAGAGAGAAGTCGCATGTTTTCCGTTACCGTGATTTAATATTTTGAGTTCACCTTGCTTCTTTGGAGTGAGAATTATGCGGTTACCATACATATTACGGTGTTTTGACTTTTGCAGGGCTAAGATGTCCATACAAGACCTGAAGTGTTCATTAAATGCCTCAGTTGCAATACTAGGATCGGAGGTAAGAAAAAATGTGTTCCATTCCAGAAATCTCAGCAGTGTGGTGAACCCGTTCCGGTCGACGAATTTAGTTTGACAGTAGTGTATGATGGTCGACCCTTCAACAGCTTTTAGGTCGAACATGTGGTTGACTATGTTAAGAAATTGTTCTAAGACGGATACAGTGGCAGAAGCGATGCCTTTTTTAACGATGAGGTCTAAAGTGTGGTCTTGTCTAGTAGGCGCTAAAACATGTTGGCGCCATCCGTTTATTTGGGCACATGAAAGTAACTCAGCTTGATTCGCATGGGCAGTGAAAGAGGTCCATGAGATATTGGGCATGGTAAATTCTTCGCTAATTATTTTGTACTGTGAAGGTAAGGTTGATACATAGTTCACTCTACTAATAATGTTCGTCATATCATCCTGAGTGGCGTTAGGTGGTCTGTAGACACATCCTAAGAGTAATCCACAGGGTCGAGTCAACACTAACAACCACAAGGAGTCACCTGTCATACCAATACATGGCTCATCGAGTGAGGTTGGAAAATCTTCCTCTCTCAAGTGTATTAAACATACTCCTGCTCGTCCTACACCACGGTTTCTGCTGAACATGTGATAACCTACTAGGTTTAGTTGTGTGTCCGGAGTCTCAGGGGCTCACCAAGCTTCGGTGATTAGAATAATATAAGGAGTATATAAGAAGATAAAGGATCTAAATATATGCATCTTATTAATGAGCGAATGTGCACTGGAAAGGAATAAACTTAGTGCATTTTTCTTGTTCGGCAACATTTTTATATCTTTAAAAATGTCTAAAGCAGAAATATCTTTGTGATCTGAAGACTCTGGTGATGATTCTTGGCCTGATGTCCCTAAAGTGAGCTCATTAGAGAATGATTGGTTGTTACCTGCGTTCGAGCCCAGAAGAGAGTGTTGGAAAAGTGCAAGTAAGGTATGGTTGGGTAGTTGAACAATGGGGGACGGAGTTAGCAGAGGGGGTTTGAAAGGTATTTGACCCGCTAAAAAGGGTAAGGCTGAGGAGAATTGGTCATGCCCGCCTGCTCGTTGTCAACGAAGAGATCGCGGGTTGCGTTTAAAAGAGCATTCGAAGTGTAGGGTCCACCCGTATTGAAAGGGGTGTTGAACATACGGTAAACAACTTCAGGGGGCTTCGGTTTAGCCTTACATGAATAAATGCGACACGCAAGAGACTGTTGTTACAAGACAGAGGCCTGGAATTGGAGGTGGGTAAGATATGCGCCTTTTTAATAGCCAGGTACGAGTTTGCATTTTCTTGCCTGTTTATTCCCTTATGACGCACAAGAGGAAAGCTCAGGCGACCCTTAAGGTGGTGATTTGGAGAGGATTTGTTATCGCCGGCACCCTATCGGTGGCCGGTTCGTAGTTTCCTACGGGATTGGTTCGAATTTGAGACACCGACGTGTCTTTGATTAATAGACTGCATGTGTCCTGTCCTATCCGAGCCAGTTTCCGCGCAGAAAGGTTGCGGTCTAGACGCACCATTGAATTCTATATGAACACCGTCATTCGTATGCCGGTTGGTTTCTCGACCGAGGTAACCTCAGCGCTCGGCACGCTGTTGGAACTGTCAGGATTTACTGTGAGATCAACCAGGTCAGCGAATTTGTTCTCTTTGATGGCGTTAGCATTTTTGGTGGGCTCATTGATGCATTCGGGCGTGGTGCAACACAGCCATACTGCGCGATCTTTGGAACCCAGTTTATCATCTTTGGAAATCGTTGTACCCTGGTTCGATGCATCCTGGATCACATGATTAGAGACGGAGGCGTAAGTCCTGCCCAATGAGAGCTTTTGACATTCTCTTTCGAGGAGCGTTCTGTCCTCCGTAATTTTTAACAGGTTAAGCGAGGCTTTAGACTTGATAAGATCCTGGCTCTGTATGAACCGTTTTGCGATTGCCTCGCTGTGCAATTTGAATAATAGTGGGCAGCAGAATTTTTGCGTCTTCTTACGATGACGGTTGCAGGTATATGATGTTGGGTGTATACCAGTAACCTTCGAGAGTGTCTTTTTAATGTTTTCTCAGTGCAGCTTGTCTGGCACATTGACTACGATGACATTGTCTGAGCAACGCATCCGTTTTGTGATTTGTCATCGATGTGTTGCTGAACATACTTGGGATCCATATGTCATTCATCTTAGGACTTTCGGGCACTTCAAAAATGTAAGACAAAGAGACAAGACTCGATTTTAGGGAATCAAGTGCAGTATGACTTGCTCTTGATTGGGCGAGCTCTGCTTCTAGTTTAGATACCTTAACAAATATGTCCGCCAATACAATATCTACAGGAACAGAATAGTTCTTAGTCTGAGGGGTGGCAACCACCGGATTATCTTCACTCCCTTTAAAGGCACTAACCTTAGCAGAGCCTACACAAGTTCTGGACCTAGAGCCTTTGCCTGAAGGACGATCAACATCGGCTCTAGTGCTCGATATTGTGGATTTGGCACCAGCGGATCCTGTATGACGAGTGATTTTGGTCACCATGTTTCGTGGATATAATTAATTTTTCTGGTAGACTTGGATGTAAGTGGAATGTGACCAGACGATATAAAATAATAGTATCACCGATAACAATTATGAGAGAAACTTCAAATTAAACATTTACACAGTGATTACTTGTGTAGCAGGCAAGCCGGACGTTCAGGCTTCGTGTACCCGATACACTCGTGAACCCACTTCGTGCAACGTGGAGACACTGGGGGGACAGCGTTCCTCAGAAGTACAAGATTTCAACAATAGTCCTGCAAAAGAAGATAACAGAAACAAGCGTGAGCTAGAGACCCAGTAAGACATGCACACGACTTACACGAACGAAATTCAAAATGGCGTCCACAGCGAGCCGCGTAACAATGCACCCTCCTCAGATGAACACCGCCCCAATATTCCAAGGCCTATGTGAACCGGCCAGTGCCAGTGGTGTCACAGAATATTTGGTACGTGCTAAGAGGTTGCGTTTTGTATGGGCGTGCGTGAACTGTGTGTGCGATTGCAACGTGCGGACCCAGTGATGCTTGATCAGACCAAACTGTGATAATCAGGAGTTCTTAATGGTATAAGCACCAGTTGGTCATGTCGACACAAGCTGAAGAAAACCATCCTGGCAAGGTCGCCAAAATGTAACAGGCAAGCAGAACGTTCTGACTCCGTGTACCCGACACACTCGGGAACCCACTTTGTGCAACATGGAGACACTCGGGGATAGCATACCTTAGACCTTCCGGGTTCCATCAATAGCCCAGTGAAAAGAGACAACAGAAACAAGCTCGAGCCAAAGGCCGAGTAAGACATGCACACAAACGAAAATCAAAATGGCGTACAAAGCATGCTGCGTCATACATGACCATTAAGAACACCGTTCGAAACGAGCAGAATATTTGTGCAAATCCGTCACTAATCTTACTTGCAGTTCGACACTCTCACACGCATAACCAAGTAAGAAAATTAATCGTGCACGAAGGCTGCAATCCACCCTAACAACCCAGAAAAAGTTTTGTTCGCTTCTAGTTTGGCTAACAAACAAACAAACACATAACCGGGTGGTTTGCCAAAACAACGGGGATAATTCACTTTCTTGCCTTTGTCTAGTCCTTCGATTATTCCACGTGAAAGTAGTCTGAAATCAAATTTTCTTTGACGAGATCTTGGTGCTGAGACCGGTGTGGTTTACTATATAATAAATGAACCACCACTTTATTTGTTGAAAGCAGATGAATCACTTTTGGGGTGATCACTGTGAAATTGGATGGAGCATTATTGAACCGTTTGCTAACGATTCAAATCCACACTGAGTTACGCGTAATCTGTTGATCCAGTAAATGCCTCTCAATATTCAACGACAGAGATAAACTATCCTCAAAACGGTTAACGAGAAGGCGCTCGTGATAACTGGATTTAATACGGCACTAATTGAATCAATGTACAATAAAATCGTCTCTCACCTCGAATGTGAAAATCCTCAGAAATCAAACAAAGAAAGTGCCCGCGCAACAAATTGACGACCAGGCACCGATCAACAATGGTGGACGATGAAACGGGTTGAGCTCACTCAAACAAATGGTCATTGGTTTGGTCAGAGCGAAACGACTGTTCATACATCGAAAAATGACGGAAATCATAAGTTACTCGAGAAGAAATATGGAAGAAAAATGTCTAATTTCGGCATTTAGAGGTTTACAGGGTTGGGAGTAAACAGGGATAAGGGAAACGGTCAAAGTAGGTTGCGTAAGAACAAGGAGGAGTAATGTATCTCATTTGGGGAAGAGAGTGGAGCGTAGGGCGACTTTCAACATCAGGCAAACCTCAGCAATCTCAAAATAACGCAACAAGCCTTGACGAACTCAACACTGGCCGCAGACGCTCACTGCCTCATCCAATCTCTGCTGAGTCCCTGTGGCGCTAGACCTAACACGTGTCGTTATCTATAGGACCGAGTAAAGCACAGTGTGAAACAGTCAGTTTTCAGGAATTCAGAAAAAACGGACAATACAAAAAAGAAAACGGGCACTATGTTTCCCAAGCAATTCATTACGTAAAAAATCAGTATGTTATTCAGAAACGAATAGCGGTAACTTTATGCAATCTTTTATTCTCATGGCACCAATAGGGCATAACCATGAGTAGACAATGATAACGAGGAAATTTTTACCAAATTTCTTGTGACCCGATAGATTCAATGGGTTTAGTGAGTTAGAGACTGAAGTGGGAAGTAGGGTCTTTTGAGAACCCTGCAACTTGTTGTCTAGAATTTGATGGTCCTTAGCAATTGGCTGTAGTGAGGAAATTGTGCAGTACTCGAACTAATGCAGTGAATGTTGTTCAGGGCGAGTCTCAAAAGTTACTACGGAGTTAGACGGGACAAAATGGGCAGGTAAAGCATTCCAAGCCTTGCAAACGTGCAGTGAGAAAGAGGTATGTTTACACTTTGGTCTGCCATGTCGAACCTCCGGTTTTGGGGGGTCCCCAGCGGTGTAGATCTACTTCCCCTGTTGAGCTTAAAGTGGCACGAATAGGCAAAAGCTTTCATTGTCGATGAGGTCGAAACTAGTTCACGTCTAATCCACAGATACTCCAAAGAATATACGCTCGCAGGTTCGACACTTTCTCCATACAGCTTTGTGTCCGGACCCCAGACTGCCCTAGTGGATTGCGTTGCGCAGTCTTTGGCAGCGGCCTGTCACTTTGGAGGCATGGTGTCCAGATCGTAGCACTGATCGCCAAATGCGGTCAAACAAAACTGTTGTAAAGGAGCTGAAATTGACTAAATCGGAACTAGCGAAGATGACTGGATGACGCTCAGGCATCGCCAGGCTATTTGCCTTCATTTTAGCGTTCGCAGAGCTTAAAACGGTGCGCGAAACAGTCGTTCTCATGTGATTCTCGACAAAAACTGTCTGAAATGGCTATTCGTTGAGGTGATAATTGGTGTTCACAAAGCTGTGTTTGCGTGATTGCACTTACCAATAATACAGTCAAGTTGGTTCACTCAAGACCATTCAAGTAGAATTTCAGGGTCCTTCTGTAGGGTGAAGTAAGCATTAATGGTGTTTGCGGTACACAAAATTTTGACGTCATCAGCAAACAGTCAGCGAGAACTTGGTTAGAAGGGGGAGAATGTTGGTATACACCGGAAATAAAACAGGACAATGGGTGAATCTTGGGGTACTTCATTGAAGCTGCGCTTGAATTCAAAGAACTCGCCGTCTACACGCATCCGGCACAGGCGATTAGTAAGATACGGTTCAAGCCACTGAAGAACGTTGTATTGTGTCTCATGGTAGGAAAGCTTACTAATTAGGGCAGCATAGTCCAGGCGGTCAAGTGTCTTGGCAAAGTCTAGATATTCGGTGTCGTAAAACAAGGAGAGGGTGTCATTGGCTTTGGTGTCAGAGCTAACAGAGCCAAATGGACGCAAAAGCTGAAGGACCTCAGCCTTCGCCCTGCGAGTTAGTATTGCAAATCGGAAGGGGCTACTCGGATAAGCGAAAAAACGTTCCACAAGTCCCTGTTAGTGATGAAGTTGACCATGTCATTAACCATACACACCCATTCAATAAACCAGCGTTTACCTCTTGGTCGATTTCTACCATAGTGTTTATACGAGTAACAGCAACCCACTACATATTTTACCACTAGAAGTAACCGGACGATTTGTCATAGTTCCACTACACACTTGTATGCCTTCGTAAACCTGGTCGAAAGACACTGTGTTTGAATTGCTTATTGTTGAGAGTTCAAAACCACGTTTGACCTCAGTGTATATATCTACGTGTAATGTTCTGCCCTCTGTCCATTTCAAGACTGCGCTGCCAAGTCGCCAGGTATTTCCTCCGCATCCGTTTTCTGGAAGTTTCTGTTATTGACAAACTTTGAACCGACCAGGTTCATCCCGAAAATGAAGTCAGATAAGCTGACTGCGTGACCACCTAGTTCGAATGATGTAGTGATTACAAAATTATCGACCATCAGTTTTTCGACAATGAGTCTGCAGTACACTCGCGACAAAATAGGACCAGTACGTCGCCGGGCAAAATCAGGGATGTGCTCTGTGAAGTCTAACCCCCCAACTGTGTGATGAACTTGTGAGGGCGTAAAACTTTCCATGCTTGTGTATCAGAAAGTCTAAGAGTTAATTTGAGGTAAACTGTGATCATTCACCGAGAGAAAGTGAGAAAAACCGAAGGTGAGTAAAACTTCCAACTTGAATACTGAGAGTTCATCTTCTAAATTGTTCCAAAATAAAGGACGACAGAACACCATACCAGTCAACAGCCGGAACTATTTGGGCGAATTGAGCATCACACGGTTTGCTGTATCATATGAAGTGCTGAATTGTTATCAGCTAATGTCTGGAGAAGAGTGTGCAACTGGAGGGCCGAACCTCCTCCGATGTCTCTGGTTCTCTCAGCGTGGTAAAGAGCGAGCTCAGAACCTAGGTAGGAAGTGATGAGGAACAACCCTGTTGTAACATTAATCCGGGGCTTTTTTGAAATGACAAAATTCGCGAAGCTTTAGTAATATGTTTATCCAACTAAGCTCACTCGTGCACGTTCACTTCACAAAGTCAATGGTTAGTGAATGAACGTCATCCTGGCATTGTGATTGAGGTAATCCGTTCAAAGCCCAACGAGGATGGATGTCGTCGAACTCACAGAACCATTTAAAATCATGTTCTCAATAAGTCTTACAAATCGAGTGATGCGCGTACGTTGATTTTGTTCTAAATAAGTCCCGTCCTTCGTTGGATATATCCGGGTGAAACGACCTCCCGCTAGGGATGAGGCAATGTCGTTGATGGAACCCCTCTAGTATGTTCAATGCTGTTTCGAGGTGAGTAATTTTGAGAAGTCGTGGTCCAGCGTCGCCCGGATGGAGGCTGTCGCAGAATACGGCGAACACATTGTACCCGCAAGTTAGTATGTTCAAATGGAGTGGAGAGGAATCGCCACTAGCCTCTGTCGTGTTCTGGGGGGCCGTTAAGAGACTTGAAGACACTTATTACGGCAACATTGTGAGACCGGTCGGTGGTCTCAGGTTCTTTCCTAGCCTGATTTACACTCTGACGTTCGGCCCATGATATATCTGGGTACACCCAAGCCCTAGTGTTATCCAACAGCTTGTGTGCTTTCAGAAGGACACCATCCGTCTGACTAGATGACGAAAACACGACTCTTGCTAACGGTAGTTTGTCAGCCTGTGTTTAATCCAGTTCCTGGCCAGCCCCATGGTAGAGTTTGAGACAGACTTGTTCCAGTGAGGAGGCTCAAGATACATCAGTCCAGTCGGTTCGTATTATCCGGTATCGGTTAGGCAAATGTTTGCTTCGTAACCTGTTATCCTGTTGGGGGTTGTTGTTTGTTGTCTATTGACGAAGGCGAGAGTCGCCGACTGCGTTTGCCCCTTCACCGAGGATCTAGGCACCGGAATAAGCAACGATTCGGATATCCTCATTTTTACAGTGCAGCACCGTGTGGGTCTCTAGGACCCACCGGAATGCCACTCCACTGGGAGGCAGCGCCACCTGCAGTAGCAGAACATTCCAGCTATTGACAACCTGTCAAGGCAGGCGAAATACAGAGTGAAACACTCCTAGTCGATGCGTGAGGACCGCCGAAAGGCCACTCCTAAATTTGTACTAATTTCGGAGAAGGAAATCTGCTTTGAGCTCCCCCACCAGTAATCTCGAAAGATGTAGCGCACCAAAATAAGGCCACCTCGGCGTCACCGATAACCCTGGGGAAACCCCTTCAGACACTCTAGTTGTTGGTTGTAGTAGAGACCCACCACACACAAGGCCGCTCTGCGTACTCTTTCAAACTAAAGCCTCGATTTCTGCACAGGGAAAGTTTGCCACGTGACCTTTTTCTATCCCCGGACAGGCATGAGACTAGAAAGGTAAACCAAAAGCCTTCTTCGGCACACCATCAACGGACCGACTGACTGTCCCAAGCACTGCTGGATTTGACTAATACCCGTGCAGTGCAGACCCTTGTTCTGGGGTTATGAGAAACCAACACCCGGAGGCCTCGTTTGCTACTTCACTGCGTTAGAAACTACCACCTGGCGTAACGTGCCCTAACATCTCTGATAGCTATCAGGTATGTGAACTAGCATTTGTGTTGAACTAAAAGCAGGCTCCATTGAACTTTTTTTTTGCTATCGCGTCCAAGTCCTGTTGCAATCTTCCGCTGTCTTTCTCTGAGAAGATCGTTTCCCACCTCTTCATGTCATTAGCGAAGATGAGGGTGGGCGACTGCAGCCAGCCCAGTAGATTGTTGGAGAAAAGCAGATAGAACAGATGCCCGGGCACTGATCCCTCTGAAGCACAACTAGGAGCAGGCAGCCACTCCGATAACTTTTGGTTGACCCCAGCAGCGAACGTCCTGCCATGGAGGGGGTCTGCTGTTCGGCCTATTACGTGCTAACTGAGGACGTACGTTATTAAACTGGCCAGAACATGTTGAACCCTGCCAAGAGCCCTGCCAAAATCCAGCCTCCACCTCTCGTTCCCACTCGTCGTTCTGTGGCAGGCAGGAAGTTTTCCAAGCAGAACGACTCCGAAAAATCCAAACTACTTCTCACTGAAAACCTAAGTGCCTCCGAGGTCGACCGGGTATCAACTACTCCATTAGATCGCTGAACATATCAGTTAAGCTTATCGGCCGGTGGTTGGCAGCCACCGACCGTTTTCCCCTTTGCACATAACCACGATAACTGCACGTCTCCCATTCCCTAGTGGTTCGCCTTTCAAAAGGGACTGTTGATATCGTCCATTCAGAGACACGGATAATTCCATCACCAGTTCATCCAACAACAAAAGGTGAGTATTTACCCGGCCGGGAGACCTGTTTGCACTAATCCACCTCAACTCGCATTCTTCTTCATCAAGATAGAAGAGTAGTGTGACAAAACGCGGTTCATCAACGTCCAGCAAGTCAGACTGGGTGTTATCCTGGGAATGGATGGAAGTCTGATGTCGAGCCACTGGCTGAGCTTTTCCAAAGTCCTAAACGACTTTGTTTTTTGCCGATCCATCAGTGCTGGGATTTCCTTCTTGGTTCTGAAGCGTCATGGATGTACTCCCAGAATTTCTTTGGTGCTGATCTCGATTGCGTTGTCAGCCTATCTTCATACAGTTGAAGGCTATCCAGCTCCACATTTGTGGTGTGCGACGTAGGAAACTTTGTCTGCCCTGTACCCCCACCCAATGCGCCTGAGAATGGCACACAATTCAACGTCGAACCAAGGAAGCCGTTTGGCATGGGGACGACCAAGAGACATTGGTTCAGAGTGTCCCACGAGAGCCAACACGGTGTCTCCAATTTTCCACCAGTATTTAGCAACTGCGACTGTGCTACTGCCCTAGTCGAAGATGTTCTCGGTTTCCCCTCTCTGTCGAACCTCAGTGGTTTATATCCGCGGTTCACTTTTCGCCTGGCATAAACCCAACAACGCAAGGTGACACCCGTAATAGAGGTTAATATCCGCGCAACTGATGTCTAGTTTTGGGGCGAAAAACACCATATTCAGCTTAAAAAGACATCCGGTGCGTAAATTGACAAGCACAACTGATCGGAGACCGGTCGAAGCAGCGTCCAGAAGAAGCAGCCTGAACCAGGGGTACAGACTTGTGTTCCCTGAACGATGTTATGTGCATCGAAGTCTTCCAATATATAGCATCAGTCGAATTCTCCAAAGATTTTCAAGTTCGTCGATCAGTTGAGGTGAAAAGAATCCAAGGTAATAATAATAGTAATGGTATATTACTCATCGAGTCTGTGAGAAACGAACTTGGGAGAGCGTGATTAGTGTACACATTGTGAATATATATTGCATGTATATGAAACCTAGCGTGGTGGATTTGCCTGATGACATCTTTACCTCAAGCCACAACCCATCGTAGGTACCGTTAGAGCGAGTTCTGGCTGACACCAGAGATGCAGGTATGTTACCGCTGATAATAAGCTACACACTCCCTGTTTGCGGACCATTAACACTGAAGAGTTGCAAGCAAAGAAGTGTGTCTCCGAAAAGGTCGTCATGAGGTGCAGTGAAGAACAGCTCTACGAGACCGAGTCAGAAGAAGTGTGTGAGCATTGAATCATCGTGGAGTCATCAGAATTTAAATGGATGCAAATCAACACTTTCCAGCCGAGACTTGTACGCGACGTTTCTTAGGACTGTGACTAGTATGGTAGCCTCGCGCTGGACACGCATGCCAGTTGATATATCTTTCCACAGGTGGTATACACGACCTGATTCTAATACTCAAGCGGCTGTCTTGTATAAGGTCCGTAAATCGGTTGAATCGTTTTTTGCCTGTGTGGCGAAAAGTGCGCCTAATCATCCTAAGGGTGGCAAGTTCCTTTCTTGCCGTCATTTCATGTTGATACGCGAAAGATAAGATAGACAGCCAAATGACCAGATCTTACTTCAGATCGATTTTCATGATAATTGATGTACTGAACGCCTTATGAATCACTAAGACATTGCCAAAATATCCACACAGTAACACATGAGCTAACTCATCGTAATTTGGCAGGGGACTCCAGTCTTCCGGCTAGAGATTAATTGTGTCAAGACCAAGCATTAGTGCACCGGAAACAGTTGCATTCCAGATTTTCAAGTCGTCGACGTAGAGGGTGGCGTTGCTGAAAATATTACCCGGAAAATCGCTGATGAACATCAGGAATAACCCACAATCTCGCGCCGACTCTTGCAGAACTTCTCCAGAAGTGAAAGAGAGGGACAAAAACTTGATGCGGTTTTACTTTTGAAAGTTCCTACACGGGTGACCACCCCTCGAAACCGGAGGTTCGACATGGCGGACCAAAGTGCAAACATAGCTCTTTCTCACTGCGAGTTTGCAAGGCTTGGAATACTTTACCTGACCATGTTGTCTCGTCTTATTGTCACAATCACCTAGAAAGGAGAGTTGTCTTATACAGCCGATTATCCGCAACATTTCCTTCTTTCTCTAAGAGTTCTCTGCCTCATTTTTATCTCAGCCTCTGCTATGTGTGCAGTTGATGGGGCAACTGCCTTGTGGTGATTGCAACACCAGAGAGAAAGCGCTATGTACTTATGTAGGGATTGCAGGTCTAAATTTATTTCAGACAAAGCCAGTTGGTACCCATCCACCCTTCTCCCCGAGTAAGAAACAGAGGCAGGTAGACAGTTGAGAAGAGCACCTTATTTGCGGTCGCAGGTTTTCCGCGTCACTTCACTTCTTGAGGTGCGCACGTGACCAATCAGCGGCGAAGCAACGCCTTAGTCCTTGTCCAACCTGCAGTTCATGCAGATGGAAACGAGATGAAGCAGGCTACTTGTATCATTGTTCGCTGACGCCAGTGCATTTCAACAGATACTAATTCTGACAATGATAGCAATCTGAGCCGTTCTGCAAGGATATTTATTACACCGACCGGCTATTTAATCGTTCGCTAACGATTCAAGTTCACAACGAGTTACGCGTAATCTGTTGATCCAGTAAATGCATTTCATTATTCAACAGAGTGGTTTCCAGCGAAACTGGGCCTCCTGCGTTCCACCCAGAACTTCTGGATGAACAGGCCACACTATCTTTCGGCCCTTCTCTGATGTAGCACGTCTGAGACTGTCCTAGGTAGTTCACAGAACTCTGAAGCCAGATCTCTCGCAGCGCACACGTTCGCTCATCGTGCTTTTCATGGTCAATACGGGAACATGTGAGCTTCTGACGCAGTCTTCAGGAAAACTTTGAGTAATCCCCTTGATGCGTTTGTATCATCCGCCTTCCGGCCAAGACGGAACACTGCCCGGACAGGTGTTGTTGCGGCCAGATCTTTCTCTTCAGTTGTAAGCGGTTTACTTGGTGAACCACGAAGGAGAGCTACGTCGTGACAAAACCGTAAATGGGACTTCTGCGTGGTAGCTTCAAAAGAGTGAAATACTAACACGCATTGGTAGCTTGGTGGACGTACTTCCTCAAACTCGGTACTTGCAAAAAAGATTACAAGGCTACTCGAGAAATGGCCAACCTACGCGACCCAGGNGGTGAAGGGGCAAACGCAGTCGGCGACTCTCGCCTTCGTCAATAGACAACAAACAACAACCCCCAACAGGATAACAGGTTACGAAGCAAACATTTGCCTAACCGATACCGGATAATACGAACCGACTGGACTGATGTATCTTGAGCCTCCTCACTGGAACAAGTCTGTCTCAAACTCTACCATGGGGCTGGCCAGGAACTGGATTAAACACAGGCTGACAAACTACCGTTAGCAAGAGTCGTGTTTTCGTCATCTAGTCAGACGGATGGTGTCCTTCTGAAAGCACACAAGCTGTTGGATAACACTAGGGCTTGGGTGTAGCCAGATATATCATGGGCCGAACGTCAGAGTGTAAATCAGGCTAGGAAAGAACCTGAGACCACCGACCGGTCTCACAATGTTGCCGTAATAAGTGTCTTCAAGTCTCTTAACGGCCCCCCAGAACACGACAGAGGCTAGTGGCGATTCCTCTCCACTCCATTTGAACATACTAACTTGCGGGTACAATGTGTTCGCCGTATTCTGCGACAGCCTCCATCCGGGCGACGCTGGACCACGACTTCTCAAAATTACTCACCTCGAAACAGCATTGAACATACTAGAGGGGTTCCATCAACGACATTGCCTCATCCCTAGCGGGAGGTCGTTTCACCCGGATATATCCAACGAAGGACGGGACTTATTTAGAACAAAATCAACGTACGCGCATCACTCGATTTGTAAGACTTATTGAGAACATGATTTTAAATGGTTCTGTGAGTTCGACGACATCCATCCTCGTTGGGCTTTGAACGGATTACCTCAATCACAATGCCAGGATGACGTTCATTCACTAACCATTGACTTTGTGAAGTGAACGTGCACGAGTGAGCTTAGTTGGATAAACATATTACTAAAGCTTCGCGAATTTTGTCATTTCAAAAAAGCCCCGGATTAATGTTACAACAGGGTTGTTCCTCATCACTTCCTACCTAGGTTCTGAGCTCGCTCTTTACCACGCTGAGAGAACCAGAGACATCGGAGGAGGTTCGGCCCTCCAGTTGCACACTCTTCTCCAGACATTAGCTGATAACAATTCAGCACTTCATATGATACAGCAAACCGTGTGATGCTCAATTCGCCCAAATAGTTCCGGCTGTTGACTGGTATGGTGTTCTGTCGTCCTTTATTTTGGAACAATTTAGAAGATGAACTCTCAGTATTCAAGTTGGAAGTTTTACTCACCTTCGGTTTTTCTCACTTTCTCTCGGTGAATGATCACAGTTTACCTCAAATTAACTCTTAGACTTTCTGATACACAAGCATGGAAAGTTTTACGCCCTCACAAGTTCATCACACAGTTGGGGGGTTAGACTTCACAGAGCACATCCCTGATTTTGCCCGGCGACGTACTGGTCCTATTTTGTCGCGAGTGTACTGCAGACTCATTGTCGAAAAACTGATGGTCGATAATTTTGTAATCACTACATCATTCGAACTAGGTGGTCACGCAGTCAGCTTATCTGACTTCATTTTCGGGATGAACCTGGTCGGTTCAAAGTTTGTCAATAACAGAAACTTCCAGAAAACGGATGCGGAGGAAATACCTGGCGACTTGGCAGCGCAGTCTTGAAATGGACAGAGGGCAGAACATTACACGTAGATATATACACTGAGGTCAAACGTGGTTTTGAACTCTCAACAATAAGCAATTCAAACACAGTGTCTTTCGACCAGGTTTACGAAGGCATACAAGTGTGTAGTGGAACTATGACAAATCGTCCGGTTACTTCTAGTGGTAAAATATGTAGTGGGTTGCTGTTACTCGTATAAACACTATGGTAGAAATCGACCAAGAGGTAAACGCTGGTTTATTGAATGGGTGTGTATGGTTAATGACATGGTCAACTTCATCACTAACAGGGACTTGTGGAACGTTTTTTCGCTTATCCGAGTAGCCCCTTCCGATTTGCAATACTAACTCGCAGGGCGAAGGCTGAGGTCCTTCAGCTTTTGCGTCCATTTGGCTCTGTTAGCTCTGACACCAAAGCCAATGACACCCTCTCCTTGTTTTACGACACCGAATATCTAGACTTTGCCAAGACACTTGACCGCCTGGACTATGCTGCCCTAATTAGTAAGCTTTCCTACCATGAGACACAATACAACGTTCTTCAGTGGCTTGAACCGTATCTTACTAATCGCCTGTGCCGGATGCGTGTAGACGGCGAGTTCTTTGAATTCAAGCGCAGCTTCAATGAAGTACCCCAAGATTCACCCATTGTCCTGTTTTATTTCCGGTGTATACCAACATTCTCCCCCTTCTAACCAAGTTCTCGCTGACTGTTTGCTGATGACGTCAAAATTTTGTGTACCGCAAACACCATTAATGCTTACTTCACCCTACAGAAGGACCCTGAAATTCTACTTGAATGGTCTTGAGTGAACCAACTTGACTGTATTATTGGTAAGTGCAATCACGCAAACACAGCTTTGTGAACACCAATTATCACCTCAACGAATAGCCATTTCAGACAGTTTTTGTCGAGAATCACATGAGAACGACTGTTTCGCGCACCGTTTTAAGCTCTGCGAACGCTAAAATGAAGGCAAATAGCCTGGCGATGCCTGAGCGTCATCCAGTCATCTTCGCTAGTTCCGATTTAGTCAATTTCAGCTCCTTTACAACAGTTTTGTTTGACCGCATTTGGCGATCAGTGCTACGATCTGGACACCATGCCTCCAAAGTGACAGGCCGCTGCCAAAGACTGCGCAACGCAATCCACTAGGGCAGTCTGGGGTCCGGACACAAAGCTGTATGGAGAAAGTGTCGAACCTGCGAGCGTATATTCTTTGGAGTATCTGTGGATTAGACGTGAACTAGTTTCGACCTCATCGACAATGAAAGCTTTTGCCTATTCGTGCCACTTTAAGCTCAACAGGGGAAGTAGATCTACACCGCTGGGGACCCCCCAAAACCGGAGGTTCGACATGGCAGACCAAAGTGTAAACATACCTCTTTCTCACTGCACGTTTGCAAGGCTTGGAATGCTTTACCTGCCCATTTTGTCCCGTCTAACTCCGTAGTAACTTTTGAGACTCGCCCTGAACAACATTCACTGCATTAGTTCGAGTACTGCACAATTTCCTCACTACAGCCAATTGCTAAGGACCATCAAATTCTAGACAACAAGTTGCAGGGTTCTCAAAAGACCCTACTTCCCACTTCAGTCTCTAACTCACTAAACCCATTGAATCTATCGGGTCACAAGAAATTTGGTAAAAATTTCCTCGTTATCATTGTCTACTCATGGTTATGCCCTATTGGTGCCATGAGAATAAAAGATTGCATAAAGTTACCGCTATTCGTTTCTGAATAACATACTGATTTTTTACGTAATGAATTGCTTGGGAAACATAGTGCCCGTTTTCTTTTTTGTATTGTCCGTTTTTTCTGAATTCCTGAAAACTGACTGTTTCACACTGTGCTTTACTCGGTCCTATAGATAACGACACGTGTTAGGTCTAGCGCCACAGGGACTCAGCAGAGATTGGATGAGGCAGTGAGCGTCTGCGGCCAGTGTTGAGTTCGTCAAGGCTTGTTGCGTTATTTTGAGATTGCTGAGGTTTGCTCGATGTTGAAAGTCGCCCTACGCTCCACTCTCTTCCCCAAATGAGATACATTACTCCTCCTTGTTCTTACGCAACCTACTTTGACCGTTTCCCTTATCCCTGTTTACTCCCAACCCTGTAAACCTCTAAATGCCGAAATTAGACATTTTTCTTCCATATTTCTTCTCGAGTAACTTATGATTTCCGTCATTTTTCGATGTATGAACAGTCGTTTCGCTCTGACCAAACCAATGACCATTTGTTTGAGTGAGCTCAACCCGTTTCATCGTCCACCATTGTTGATCGGTGCCTGGTCGTCAATTTGTTGCGCGGGCACTTTCTTTGTTTGATTTCTGAGGATTTTCACATTCGAGGTGAGAGACGATTTTATTGTACATTGATTCAATTAGTGCCGTATTAAATCCAGTTATCACGAGCGCCTTCTCGTTAACCGTTTTGAGGATAGTTTATCTCTGTCGTTGAATATTGAGAGGCATTTACTGGATCAACAGATTACGCGTAACTCAGTGTGGATTTGAATCGTTAGCAAACGGTTCAATAATGCTCCATCCAATTTCACAGTGATCACCCCAAAAGTGATTCATCTGCTTTCAACAAATAAAGTGGTGGTTCATTTATTATATAGTAAACCACACCGGTCTCAGCACCAAGATCTCGTCAAAGAAAATTTGATTTCAGACTACTTTCACGTGGAATAATCGAAGGACTAGACAAAGGCAAGAAAGTGAATTATCCCCGTTGTTTTGGCAAACCACCCGGTTATGTGTTTGCTTGTTTGTTAGCCAAACTAGAAGCGAACAAAACTTTTTCTGGGTTGTTAGGGTGGATTGCAGCCTTCGTGCACGATTAATTTTCTTACTTGGTTATGCGTGTGAGAGTGTCGAACTGCAAGTAAGATTAGTGACGGATTTGCACAAATATTCTGCTCGTTTCGAACGGTGTTCTTAATGGTCATGTATGACGCAGCATGCTTTGTACGCCATTTTGATTTTCGTTTGTGTGCATGTCTTACTCGGCCTTTGGCTCGAGCTTGTTTCTGTTGTCTCTTTTCACTGGGCTATTGATGGAACCCGGAAGGTCTAAGGTATGCTATCCCCGAGTGTCTCCATGTTGCACAAAGTGGGTTCCCGAGTGTGTCGGGTACACGGAGTCAGAACGTTCTGCTTGCCTGTTACATTTTGGCGACCTTGCCAGGATGGTTTTCTTCAGCTTGTGTCGACATGACCAACTGGTGCTTATACCATTAAGAACTCCTGATTATCACAGTTTGGTCTGATCAAGCATCACTGGGTCCGCACGTTGCAATCGCACACACAGTTCACGCACGCCCATACAAAACGCAACCTCTTAGCACGTACCAAATATTCTGTGACACCACTGGCACTGGCCGGTTCACATAGGCCTTGGAATATTGGGGCGGTGTTCATCTGAGGAGGGTGCATTGTTACGCGGCTCGCTGTGGACGCCATTTTGAATTTCGTTCGTGTAAGTCGTGTGCATGTCTTACTGGGTCTCTAGCTCACGCTTGTTTCTGTTATCTTCTTTTGCAGGACTATTGTTGAAATCTTGTACTTCTGAGGAACGCTGTCCCCCCAGTGTCTCCACGTTGCACGAAGTGGGTTCACGAGTGTATCGGGTACACGAAGCCTGAACGTCCGGCTTGCCTGCTACACAAGTAATCACTGTGTAAATGTTTAATTTGAAGTTTCTCTCATAATTGTTATCGGTGATACTATTATTTTATATCGTCTGGTCACATTCCACTTACATCCAAGTCTACCAGAAAAATTAATTATATTCACGAAACATGGTGACCAAAATCACTCGTCATACAGGATCTGCTGGTGCCAAATCCACAATATCGAGCACTAGAGCCGATGTTGATCGTCCTTCAGGCAAAGGCTCTAGGTCCAGAACTTGTGTAGGCTCTGCTAAGGTTAGTGCCTTTAAAGGGGGTGAAGATAATCCGGTGGTTGCCACCCCTCAGACTAAGAACTATTCTGTTCCTGTAGATATTGTATTGGCGGACATATTTGTTAAGGTATCTAAACTAGAAGCAGAGCTCGCCCAATCAAGAGCAAGTCATACTGCACTTGATTCCCTAAAATCGAGTCTTGTCTCTTTGTCTTACATTTTTGAAGTGCCCGAAAGTCCTAAGATGAATGACATATGGATCCCAAGTATGTTCAGCAACACATCGATGACAAATCACAAAACGGATGCGTTGCTCAGACAATGTCATCGTAGTCAATGTGCCAGACAAGCTGCACTGAGAAAACATTAAAAAGACACTCTCGAAGGTTACTGGTATACACCCAACATCATATACCTGCAACCGTCATCGTAAGAAGACGCAAAAATTCTGCTGCCCACTATTATTCAAATTGCACAGCGAGGCAATCGCAAAACGGTTCATACAGAGCCAGGATCTTATCAAGTCTAAAGCCTCGCTTAACCTGTTAAAAATTACGGAGGACAGAACGCTCCTCGAAAGAGAATGTCAAAAGCTCTCATTGGGCAGGACTTACGCCTCCGTCTCTAATCATGTGATCCAGGATGCATCGAACCAGGGTACAACGATTTCCAAAGATGATAAACTGGGTTCCAAAGATCGCGCAGTATTGCTGTGTTGCACCTCGCCCGAATGCATCATTGATCCCACCAAAAATGCTAACGCCATCAAAGAGAACAAATTCGCTGACCTGGTTGATCTCACAGTAAATCCTGACAGTTCCAACAGCGTGCCGAGCGCTGAGGTTACCTCGGTCGAGAAACCAACCGGCATACGAATGACGGTGTTCATATAGAATTCAATGGTGCGTCTAGACC